>JBBPJU010000128.1:0-39169 GCA_038088875.1 Austroboletus festivus | reverse complement strand
AGAAGTGCTGACTTAGCCAGAAGAATGGAAGGTGATCTGAGATCAAGGGCTAAGTCAGGAAGAATGGATAAGCCAAGATAATAATGGAATGGATGAGTCAGAAGGGTTAAGGGTTGAACCAAGATAAGAGATAAGAATGACTCATCCATGACTGATGTACACTGAGCAATTGGATCACAGGGAAATGTCTATGACAAAGGGAATTCAGATAAGCAAGAATGACAAGAGCTAGATGAGTCAGAGAAACGGAGCATATCCGCATGGAAGATAAGGACTCATCTAGGAACACGATATAAGTAAGTCAAAGGTAAAGTGATCAAGAAAAAGAGTAGTTCATATAGTACTCAGTTATACTCCAGAGATGAATCGTAACAGATAACAGCATACCTTGGAAAAGTGGACAGTTTACCTTTCCTCGAGAGAGTTCAAGTGTGGATCGCACTTAATCTTCAACACCAGATCTTAACCTTCATCTATGCAGCACAGCTCACTATATTCTATATTGCCACTACCACCGGAACTAGACTAGGAATATTCAATAACCTAGTCGCTGAAAGGCTTCACATCTCATGTTCTGTATCAGTGATGAAGAGCAACAGGAACTGAGGAATATTGCTGAAGAGTGACGATTCAGATGAAAGGATTGATTAGATGCCTGAGACTAGCAGGCAATGGTGATGAAGAAGAATAATGGATTCACTGATATGAGGAGTATAGGGATGTCAAGAAGTTATGAGAGGGGATCAAGGGGATTATGGAAGGAGTGTGAAGGGAGACTAGAGATTATAGAAGGGAGGTCTAAGATGGGGATCTACTATACAAGTAGGGCCGCTATATGTAGGGGTCAAGAGAAGCAGCTGTGTAGTACAAGTGTTACGGAACGATGGAGGCGGTCCCCTACTCCGTACCCAGAGGCGCTTGATGCGCCGTCTTTTTCTTCTTCCTCAGGACATTTCACGGATTTGCAGGAGGACTTCTCTAGCTCATTAGCTTGGGGAGACTCTTTAGACGTCTGGTCAGCCTCTCCCCCGCTACCAGACAATCAGGAGAACGTCCCACCCGGGGACGAGGAGTGGTTCACCTGGGACGCCCAGGAGTTGTACGAGTATGTAAGACGCCATGAGAACTTATTCCCTTTTAATTCGGAATAGGTTCCTTTTTATTTATTTTCTTTGATCTTCGTCGGATATACTCGATCTGTTCCACAGTTATTGATAGTTACCTAACCACCCTTCCCGCTCCCCACAGCATCCGCCGGTTTAGGTATTATTTCCCTTTTACCCGATAGATCTCGTATATCCTCTTTAGATCCATTAGGAGTTGTTCCCACGTCTGTGGGAAGATTCCCATGCACTGCCCTTCCCCTTTATCCATAGGCAGTGCATGCCGTCAATTACGGTATTCATTTCCCCTTCTCCTATCACAAATACGGACGCTCTTCCATTCCCTGCTTCTATTATAGCAGGTAGTATTCCGAAACCCCCGCGGGGAATAGTTTCCCATCTATTCCCCTTTTACATATAAATAGCGCCCATGTAACTTAGAGTTTCGCTAGTTAGATTCTACGCAATCCAACGTGGAGTCAACTGTACCTTTGAGTGAAGAAGGTTCTTCATTCATCGAGAGAGTTCTTCTGAGGCATTGCCTCAATCACCGCCATCTCGTCTACACCTTCGGGACCCGCGCCAGAGCCAACGTACTCGCCGGCTTCATCCGCCGCTGCCCTCGCCTAGGATACGTCGATCACTTGATCGCCAAGCGCCTCGGGCTTCACGTACTGCGTTCCGTATCAACAAGAAAGGGAATAGGGCAAAGGGGACTGATAATGAGTCATAGTGATGAGTCATCAGAATGTTCAAGAATATAATGGAACATCAAAGAGGTGCTAACCTAGCCAGAAGAATGGAAGGTAATCTGAGATCAGGGGCTAAGTCAGAAAGAACAGATAAGCCAAGATAATAATGGAATGAATGAGTCAGAAGGGTCAAGGGTTAGACCGAGATAAGAGATAAGGAATGACTTATCCATGACAAATATTCATCAAGTAATCAGATCAAAGGGAATGTCTATGACAAAGGGGGAATCAGGTAAGCAGAAACAGCAAAGACTAGATGAGTCAAAGAAAATGGAGCATATCTGTATGGAATATAAGTAGACTCATCTAGGAAATGTTGTAAGCAATGAGAAGGAACAAGTGTTCAGAAAAAAAGTAGTCCCTGTAGTACTCAGCTAGGTCCTAGGGATGAATCGTAACACTCTGGTCCTCCAGTTTCACTCTGGTCTATTCTTCTTATTCTATCTTATTCTGTTCACTACTCTATTATATTATCTTGCTTCATTACTCCATACCAACTCCTGTTTCTCCAATGCATTTCCCTTTTCTGTATCTTGCACATGACCTTGAGCTATTTCAAATACCTTCACCATGACAATAAGTTTCACCTCATTGATAGGTTTCATTCTATGGTTATGTTTTACTTTGATATATTTTACTATTTTCTTGATTAACATGTTTCATTGCATGATCCTTTCTTCCCAACTCTGATCTCTGCTTAGTCATCCATTTCCTCCTAGTATATAAACTCCCTACTTTGCTCTATATATTCCTTAGTTTGAATATTGACATAAGTTGATGTTCTCACCTCTTGTTCTCTTTCCAACTGAACTCAACAACATTTGTCTTGTTTGTTGCCTGTTTGCTTTGAGTCTTGATGACTCTACTCTGACCCTCTAATCAACTCTGACCCTCTGACCATATCTGACCCCTCTGAAATTCAGAACAACTGGACTCTGTGTAAAGATGCACCACATAAGGTGAAGCCAAGTCCCATTAAACCAAACCCAACTCCAGTGTTCTGGAGTTATATCAGAGTACATCAGGACAACTTTTAACAATGTCACATAACACTCAGAACTTCTTTTCTGTATGTCACACTTAGCATCATTTCTACACAAATTCTAAATTTGTCACACATGTGTCTTCTGAGTATGTTTATAGCCTGGGTGATGTAAGCAGGTCTTGAAAACCGGCAAATATGTCACGTATATTTTTTACGAACCGACGTGTAGTCTAGCAGCAGAGTGAGATGTAATCTCCGCTCACTTGTTCAGACTCCGGTCCGGGTCCTGCCTGATCCAAACCCCGTTTTTTTGACCGGGTTTGGTTGCTGTATGGGCTCTTAGTAAAGCATCCGGCACAAAAGAAACAAGACCCACAGACAAGAGGATCCTTGCAAGAAATAGGCAACAGATTGATACAACAAAGTCGATCTCGAGCTCCGATCCTCCAGTGTTCATTCTCTCTGATATGATCTGATCAACAGCGGAAGTTGGGACTGGAACGTCGGATCGCTCCGTAGAACGGGATGCTGCACGATCACCGCCCTACTGCAGACCTCGCTTGCGGGAACTGCGAGCTCAAATTCGAAGGCGCGGACGAGGCAAAATAGGATGGCTTTAATTCTTTTGGTCAAGTAAGTGACTTATACCTCAATCGCTAGAAGAAGTGAGACTTACTCGACGAGCGCGTATCGGTAGCCGATACATGCTCTTGGTCCACCATTAAATGTCATCAAGTGACTCCAGACGCCCGGAACCCGGAACACAGCCTCAGGTAGGTCATTCCACCGTTCTGGTCTGAAACATTATCCATTACCAACTGCACAATACAGGTAGGGATATACGAGGGGCCTACTTGAAGTCGAGCGCATCAGGTCCCCAGAGCCCTTTGGACTGGTTCATCGCTAGTATTGGTATGAGGAGTTGGTCACCCTTGGCGATCCTTTATCATGGCATCGAGAATTATCATCCGGTTGTCTCGTTGACAGGAAAGGCATACGACGTACCTGATAGTGTCCCGCAGAACACCATGTTTGTCCATGTACGGTTTCTCCACCGGTAACATGTCGTCCTTCATTGCTATCCGTGAACTGATTGGGACGGGTGCATGCATACGAAGAGTCTCTCTCACGACCGCATCGAGGTAGGGTAGCGCCATCAACTCATCCATCGTTGGAGTGTCTGTATCAACAGAGAGGAGTTCCTCCCGGAGCTTACTTTGAACTTTGGGTGCTTGAGTCATGGCGTACAATGCCCAGGTGACCGACATGCTATTACACTGTTCATTATTTCGACGTATCACAATGAAGATTGACATCATACCTAGTTGTTTCATGGCCCGCAACTAAAAATGTAGGTACCTCTACAAAGTGTCAGATATCAGCCAACTTTACTTCTTGAAATGAGGACTGAAACAGATGGAACATACGCAGTATGACATCTTTGTCAGATAGCTTTTGGTCCTCAGGAATGTCGGTAGCCATATTTGCCTTGACTAACAGCGATAATAAATCTCGGCCGAGTAAATTGTTTTCCTCTCCCTTTTCTGACTCGCCAGCCCTGACGGTTACTTTTGCGTTGGCTAGTAGTTCTTTACCAATCTGCATCATAGTGTTCATAGCAGCTCGTATCTTCCGAGACTCGGGGGTGGGCTTTGCTCAATGTAAGATTCACGTACTTGTCAGCACTACGACGATCACGCTCACTATAAGAGACAAGGAGGGGATCACCACCTGCAACATATCGAGTACAGTGTAGTTCTGGCTTGCTGAGCACATGACCGAGAATGCCTCACTCAGTTCGTTTGTATGCCCATCGGAATCAAGCGAGTTGAAATTATAGTTGAATCCTATTCGATGTCAGTGATGCTCGTTCATTTACAGAAACGAACATACCCGTGAGACCAATGATGTCGAGTGTCGCCTTGTTCAACCAGGGCACGACATTAATACGTGTACCGGCAATAGATTTAGTATGATCCTTGTCAATCTCGGAAGACAATGCGCGACAAAGCTGAGATTCTTGTAGTCAATCGAGGTGTTACATAGAAGGCGTGAAGACAATACGCACATGAGAAGCTTTGGTGAAGAATGTGTCCATAAACCCTCTAATTTGCGATGGGTGGAATGCAGGGTTCTATAGTATCACTCAGAAAGTTGATGTGCGCTTCCGAAATTCTCGATTACCATTACACGTCTCTATTGGAGAGGATTTCAGTAATTACTACATGTGGTGGAAAAGTTAGTGCAAACCTGTCGACGATGCTGGGGCCCTTCGGCGACGATTAGTCCTATCGTACGCTCAATAAATGGGCATCTATTAAGACATCATGATAATAGACTTGCCTTCTCCAAAAATCACGGCCAGGCCCTGTCTGTCGTCGGGCGGTTTCTCGTAATCTTTGTTGTGGGTGAGGACATGACCGATGGCGCATGCGTCCACCGTGAATAACTGGTCACTCTAGAGTGCATGCATGCACAAAGTTAGGCGGGTAGTGAACGATAACTTAGGGCAGAAACGGACATTCAAAAACCCCTTGAATCTTAAAGTTTCCCCATATTCCTTTACCCATTTTCTCATCAACTCGCCATTCTCCTAAAGTATACGTCAGACAGAGCCGGAAACAAACGAATGCACAGATCGACGGAAAAGACACACACATCATTGATTATCTCCATCAAATTTCCGAGAACAAAGCTTGTTCCCTTTGGTCCCCGAAGGTGGCGTAGAGGGCTGTGCGCACGACGCCATCCAAAGCGAAGGCCTTTCCATATCAACAACGCCAGGAACGACGTGATCGCGCAGGTAAACAACCATGCACCCGAGAACATGCTCGTTCCCCAGTGTCGCAGTCACAGAAAGCGGGTTGAAGGGTGGATCTGTAGATTAGTAGGTTTATTACTTTTTAACCCGTTGCCAGTCACCCTGCAACACAGCCAATGTGTTTTCGTCGCAGAGTATGACGGCAGCGCGTGTCCCGAACAATGTACATAAGTGCTAGTAAGCAACCGGATCAAGTTCTTTTCCGGCCATCGGCTCACCTTGTTATAATGCCATTATCGCGTGAAAAGTGACAGATTTAAAACCTAAAAGCATAGTTCTCAGAGAAGAGGTTGAAATCGATTTCTCAAAAGACCTGGTTGATGCTCGACGGTGGTCTGACGGTTGTGTGGTAAGTGCCTGTTAACTGAAGTACTAGGACTTAGGTAGTACTACCAGCCGCTGCCCTAAACTTTCAGCAAAGCTCGGAATGGATCGTGGTGGGTATAACGACTTGTAAATGCTGAAGGCTGCAAAGGGTCACAGTAGCAGAAAACCAACACATCGTATCTTCTTGGGAAGACTGGTACCCTGGATCCATCTACAGTTTTTTTGACAATGTCTCCGAGCCATCTAAGGAAGCAGACGCTATCCTTGATATTAAACTCCTCGGAGTGCACATGGTGCAGTGTGTACGACGTAGCACTTGAACTTCGTGCGCGGTTCAGTACATTAAATTTCTATTCATCCATCTGCGCTGCCAAGTAGAAGCTACGCTGGCATTCATTTACGGTCATCCTGATTCGGAGATGAGCACCGTGACAGCGTGGCGCCAATTTATTTGGTGAAGGGACCAAGGAATTACGGTCAATCTTCACAACTGTTCTGACTCTTGGTTTCTCATCGTTTCCATCCTCCGGGTTTCTTATTTTGAATGCGAACTGGACCAACACGGGTTCGCTCCGGGGGGGGGGGGGTTCGGAAGCCCTCAGACTAGTGGAATACTATGTCCTTGGTGAGCACGGTCGTTACCAATCGCTTGGTTGTCCAGGATTGCAGGTGCAGTATCCGGGACCTCTGTTCACGTGTCCAAGCCTACCCTATCGTGTACACCACATAGAATCTATCTCATCACGTCCAGCTTCTGCGTGCTGGGCCGCCTATGCGGGATTCGATCCTTACTTATTGGAAATATGCAAGCTTGATTTGCAGTTTTTTTGCCACGATCACCGAATCTTATGATGCTGTCCTGCCCAGAGTGAACACTATGAGGTAGGATAAAGATTTTGATATAGAATCTAACGCACGAATTGAAGAATTCGTCGAGACCTACATATAGTCGCAGTCGATGGTGTCGAAGAGAAAGACAGTTGGTGGCAGCTCAGTATCAAGGTGCTAAGTATATCAGATCCTACGCGCCTATCATTCGTGTACATAGGCAAGTACCAACAATCCATCAAGGTGGAGGCCGTCCTGATGGACGTGACAAAGCCACAGGTTTCGCAACGGACCATCACCATCCCAAGTTGAACTTGAGATGTCTGATCTTCGACACTTACTATAATGCAATGTTCCGGCTATCCTCAGTTTAAGTAAATATAGGGCTCGCAAGAGGTGCACTTTCAGAAACGTTCGGATGGTCTTCATCTCCATTTCCACTCAAGCGTCTGGTACAAAAAGCAAGCGACTTCATAGGAAAGGGATCCTTGGGCAAAGCATGTTTGAAATCAATAGACATCACATGATAAGACAACTCTCGACCTCTAATCCTCGACGCTTATGTCCTTTGATACGGTTTGATCAATAGTGGGAGTTGGGCTTGGCATGTAGGGTCGCTCCGAAGAACAGGACGCTGCACGATCGCCGTCATGCTGCAAATTGCGCTCGCAGGAACGGCGAGTTTGAATTCGAAGGCGCGGACGAGGCAAAAAAGGATTGCTTTGAATCTTTTGGTGGTGTGCCTTGATCAGTGCCCGTAGGATACAGAGGGAGAAACGGAACTAACTCGACGAGAGAGAATCGAAAGCCAATACATGCTCTCGGTCCACCGATAAAGGTCATCAAGTGGCCCCAGACGCCTGGAACCTGGGATACAGCTTCAGGGATGTCACTCCACCGTTCCGGTCTGAGACATTATCCGTTATCAGCAGCCCAAGACGGGAAAGAATAAAAGGGCATGAGGGACGTACCTGAACTCGAGCGCATCGGGTCCCCAGAGTTCTTCGGATTGATTCATCGCCAGTATTGGTACGAAGATCTGGTCACCCTTGGCAATCCTTTACTCACCCAGTCGAGTCGTCATCCAGTTGTATTGTTGACGGGAAGAGCATACCAGTCACGACGTACCTGATAGTGTTTTGCATAACGCCATGTCTGTCCATGTATGGCTTCTCCACCGGTAACACGTCGTCCTTCATTACTATCCGCGAAGTGTTGGGAACGGGTGCGAATAGACGAAGAGTCTCTCTTATGACCGCATCGAGATAGGGAAGCGCCACCAACTCGTCCATCGTTGGAGTGTCTGTATCGACAGAGAGGAGCTCCTCGCGAAGCTTGCTTTGTACTTCAGGTGCTTGAGCCATGGCGTACAGCGCCCAGGTGATTGCTGTGCTGTCAAACGAATCCATATCTTCATGACCCTGATGTAGCGACCACATACCTAGTAGTCTCATGTCCTGCAACCAAAAACGTGGGGACCTCTGTAGAGAATCACACGTCAGCAAATTTCGTGTCAATAAGGACGACATTAGGCGACACGCACGTAGTATAACATCCTTGTCAGATATCTTCTGATCCTCAGGGACGTCAGAAGCCATGTTCGCCTTGACTAGCAGCGACAATAAGTCCCGTCCGTGTAGATCGCTTTTTTCGATCTCTCCCTTTCTTGATCCGCTAGCCACGACGGCTTCTTTCGCGTTTGTTAGCAGCTGTTCACCAATCTGCATCATGGTATGCTTGGCAGCTTGTACATTTCGGGACTCAGAAGTAGGCTTAAGTCGATGTGAGGTCTATACGCTTATCAGCTCCTTGAGATCAGAAAATAGACTCACGATAAGACGCAAGATCGGGATGAACGATTGTAAAATATCGAATACAGTGATGTTTTGACTTGTTGAAAACATGATCGAAAAAGCCTCGCTAAGCTCACTTGTGCGAGCATGAGAATCAAGCGAGTTAAAATTGTAGTTAAACCCTATTCGTCGTTAGTAAAGTACAATCATCTGCAGGGCGAAACGTACCTGTGAGACCAATGATGTCGAGTGTCACCTTGTTCAACCACGGTACGATATCAATACGTGTGCCATCAGTGGATGTAGTAGGGTCCTTGGCAATCTCGGAAGACAGCACGTCGCAAAGCTGGAGTTCCTGCAATAAATTTCGGGGTGATGAAAGCACAAAGACAACACAAACCTGGGAAGCTTTGGCGAGGAACGTGTCTGTAAGCTCTCTGATTTGTGCTAGGCCAAATGCAGGATTCTAGAGAGTGATTCAGAAAGCTGATTTGCGCTTCCAAAAGTTTCATATACCATTACGCGTCTCTGTTCGAGGACATTCAATCATCGCTGTATCGTAAGAAACCCTGATGCAAACCTGTTGGCGATGCTGGGCGCCTTCAACGACGAGTAACCCTATTGTATTGATCGATGGATGAGCATTGTCTGAGAGAACATGGAGACTGTCGAGTCACCTCCAGTAATCTCGGCCAATCTCTCTCTAGCGAGAGGTGGTTTCTCGTAATCATTGCTGTGGGTGAGGATGTGGTTGATGGCGCTTGTGTCCATCGTAAATAGGTGGTCGTTCTGGAAGTATGCAGGCATGAGATCAAGTGGATCGCAAACGTTAAGGGAGGGGACTAACATTCAAAAAACCCTTGAATCTCAGCGTCTCGCCATACTCCTTTACCCATTTTCTCATGACCTCATGAGCGTCCTGAATGACAGGATGGATAATGTTAGGAAAGAGTGCACAGAATCAAAAACAAACATATACACATTGCTATTCATCTCAATCAAGTTTCCGAGAAAGAGACTTGTTCCCTTTGGTCCCCGTAGGTGGCGTAGTGGAGTGTGGGCACGACCCCATGCAAAACCAAGGCCTTTCCAAAAGAAAAACGCGAACAAAGATGCAATCGCAGGGGTTAAGAACCATGTCATAAGTGGTGGCATTTTCGCTCCTGGGCCTTTCAGTCACGGAAAGTTGAGAAGGCAGATTTGTGGGTTAGCCTGAGGGGACTGATTACATTTATAACCCACCGCCACCGTTATCGAATAAACAATGTGTTTCTAATACAGGAATGATCCGAACAGGGGCCGGGATGCGCGGTCATTAGCGATATGACTGCGCCGTAGCCTTCTCCAGTACATCCCTAGTCATAACCCCTTGTAAGAACTCGGGCTATCTCACCACTGTGGTTACATAGCCCTAGTTTTGTGCGTCGGAAGGAGGTAATGGTCCTTAAATATGCACAGCGCCTTGTAGTACCGTTGTCACACGGTCAGACAAGGCACAGGACTAGCATTAAGTAATTCCGCCAATCGGCCCACTTTTACAATCGGCGGCAGATGGAAAATATGTGGAGCTGCGCAAAACGCACTTTTTTAAAAAACGAGCCTACGAGCCTACGCAAGGGTAAGCAGAGGGCCTGGTTGGACGAGCACGTTACTCCACAGGTCTGTTCAACGAGCGCTAACAAACCCTGATAGACAGGCTATCATTATAGGTAGCACAGTGCATATCCAGGCTGGTGAAAAAACCAGAGTTTGAGATCCCTGCATCATCGAAGCCGAGCCATACCAAATAAGGGTGTACTTCAGCCAGATCAGCCGAACAATGTTAATAAACCATGCTGCCGTAAGCTTGCAACCATCTTGAGCGTAAGTCAGTGACCAAGGTGCACACCGGCAGAGTGTATCCTACAAACACTAGGTATTATTACGGAACTCCTTTCGACCACTCGTTCTTGTCTTCCTCTCACGAATCGATACTCGGTATGTTCCCACTTGCACACTCTCTCTTCCCCGCAATTGCGTCGGTAATTACCTTTGCACTTTGGAAATACCTTCAGCTTCTAAGGTGCTATGTATCTGATTCTCCGTTAAACCGCCTACGGGGCCCGAAAGGAACAAACTTCATTTTTGGACATTGGAACGAGATTATCAACTATGTGTGTCATCTTTGAATCTATCATATGGCCTCTAACCTGAATTTCCTGAATTTCTTCCCGAGAATGGCGAGTTACTGGAATCTTGGCATAAGACGTATGGCGACACGTTAGCACTGAAGGCGCTATTCAACGTCTGCTACTGTCCTTTCAGTCAGAGTCAACTGTTTGATTGATGACACCATGTAGGGCAACCAGTTGTTCACGGCGGACACGCGGACGATCAGTCATATCCTTACACACAGTCAGCATTATCAGAAGCCACAGGTCCTCAGAAAGGGCATTGCCGAAGTATTCGGTGAAGGTGAGTCGAATATCATATCATGTATTCAAGTCAAGAAATATATAATCTTCGACTTGACAGGGCTACTCGCTGTGGAAGGCAACCGGCACCGCATGCAGGTATATATCAAGTTTTTTGGAGAGTGCTACAAACACTAATTACTTTATGAGCAGAGGCGCATTATGGTACATGGCTCGAAATTACTCGCAGTGTAAGCGGTTTGATGACGGAATTTCAGAACCCCGCATTCGGCCCAGCACAAGTTAGAGAATTCACGGAAACTTTTTTCATGAAAGCCTCCCAGGTACGAGTTCTTTTTGATCACACAGCGGCTAGCTACAACTTCCCCAGCTCCGTCATCTGTGGTCTTCTGAGATCGCCACAGCTAGCGCTGCAGCTATTGCTGGTAAATGTATTGATGTTGTCCCTTGGTTGAATAAAATGACGCTTGACATCATTGGACTTACTGGTATGTTCATTCTGTGAACGAATGAATACAACTCTTAGTGCCAGTAGGTTTTAACTACAACTTCAACGCACTTGATTCTAGTGGAGACCTAAGTGAACTAGGAAAAGTGTTCTCGATCTTGTTCGCTGCGAGTCAAAATGTCACATTGGTCAATATTGTTTTGCGTGCCCTGATCCCATTTCTATGTTTCATTGTAAATCCAAATCTATATCGTTGTGATTTCCGAATCTCATTTCAGTTTATAGCCCAGTGCGGAGACGCGCAAACTAAGAGCCGCCCAGCGTACGATGATACAAATAGGTAAAGAACTCCTTGCAAGTGCAAAGGAAACCGTACGGAATAGCGAGATGGGAAAGGGAGAGGCTGAAAAGAATAGCTCGGGCTTACACGGGCGGGATTTGTTGTCACTGTTAGTGAAGGCAAACGTGGCTGATATTCCTGAGAAACAGAGACTATCTGATGACGACGTCATAGCCCGTATGTTTCCACATACTTGTCTTGACAACTACTAATATCCTATGTTTTACAGAGGTACATACATTTTTTGTCGCGGGTCATGAAACTACTAGGTATGATGGTAAACTTGTGCGCGCACGTACATACAAAGGTAACCATGTACGCTAGTAACGCGATCGCCTGGGCCCTGTATGCCTTGACTCAAGCACCCGAAGTTCAAACAAAACTTCGGAATGAACTACTCTCTGTTGATGCTCACACTCCAACGATGGATCAACTCATGGCACTTCCCTTTCTCGATGCCGTCGTGAGAGAAACCCTTCGTTTGCACGCGCCCGTCCCGTTTGCTTCTCGAACTGCAATCAAGGACGACGTGTTGCCTGTTGAGAAACCATATGTCGACAAATACGGCGTTGTCTGCGACACCATCGGGTACGTCGTAAATCCATTTCGCCGGCCAGTGACATAGATGATAAGTATCTATGCGACGATACAGGATCGCCAAGGGCGACCATATCGTCATATCAATACTGGAGGTGAATCGTTCTAAAGACATCTGGGGTCTTGATGCACACGATTTCAAGTACGTGTTGACATTGTTCACTACTAGTATCCCTCTCTCGCAAGCAACTGTTAACGGAATCCCATGCGGACACCTTCAGACCGGAACGATGGAACAACGTACCAGAAGCCGTCCGCCATGTTCCAGGTGTCTGGGGTCATTTGCTGACTTTCATCGGTGGCCCGAGGGCGTGTATCGGCTACCGTTTTGCGCTCGTCGAGTAAGCCCCACTTGTTCCGTGTCACTACAAACAGGAACATGGACTAACATTGACCCCCAAAAGGATCAAAGCCATCCTATTTGAACTCGTCCGCGCTTTCGAGTTTGAGCTTGCCGTGCCCCCCAGTGATATTTCTTCCAAGTTGCTGTTCTTTCAGCGCCCCGTTCTACGGAGTGATCCTATTCAGCGGCCGCAGCTCCCGTTGTTAATCAAACCATACCAGAGCTGAGAGCTGAAAACCTTAGGATGGCCAATGCCACAGTTTCACACTCCTTACCATGGGCGCTTACTGTACATCCGTGCGGGAAAAGAGGTTGATTAATTTTTAAAAAAACTCTGGGATGACTGACTATGTCTGATCATCTTCAGTACCCACTCTATGTAGTGTTTGTTCATCGAATCGTTTCCATAGTCTAATACATTTGAAATCGAAGGCGCACCTAGGGGAAGCAGGTGCAGTTCCAACATACCCCGCAACTTCCTGCGTGCTTGCTATTCGTGCAGGCAACCAAGGCAAGCGGTGTGCAATCTATCAACGTGGAAATCACCCTAACAGAGATGACAAAATTACAATGGACCGTATTCCAGTGTTTCTCAGACTGCCGCTTTCTCGCTCGACAAAGTGGTGGACACGTGGTCACAGCCCTTGCGCTCTATGGCGGCAAGCGCCTTGGACCCGATCGGGTATTGGGAATACCCGCGACACCTCTTTGCTATACGTGTTGTTGGAGGTGGGCAAGGGGGTGTTACTGTCTTAGGATGGAGGGATATTAGAAGAGGTGTGCTGACAAGAGCGCGATGCGACGAGGCTCGCTCCGACGAAGGATAACTGCTTGGTAAAACTCTTCGAGGAAGTCGCGGACCGAGACGCAGTGTTTCACAGGCGGGGTGGTCAGGCACCATGGAAACTGATCAATGATAAGCGTTATGGTGTGCATGCTTGGTTACGTTGCGGGCTCTTCGAAAATACGGGAGGGAATGCCCAGTGGTAATACGCGCATGTTGGGGCGAGCGAGGCAGGGGGAAGCGAGACATCGTAGATGACGTGCGGCTATATAATACCAGCGGGATCAAGTTACTTTTTACTCTGCACAACCTTACATGATGATGACTGTTTCCAACAAATATTTATTGATGATGTTCAAAGGATTGAAGGACTAGACCTTTTATTAGCTTCTCACAAGATCAGGCCTCAATTCTGACGACCAGCACCCACCTTTGTCACTTGCGGAAAACGACTGACAGTAACCTGCTCGTGATCATGGCCACTTGCTCGAGCAAGAAGATTGCTTTCAATAGTGCCCATATTCAGGGTTGCACCCGTTTCTTTCAGGACATTAGCTGTCGAGCTGCCATTGCTTCCAATTATTCCTCCTGTGTGCCACAAGTTCGAAAACCATGAACTACTCAAAAACGCGGCACAGTGAGGTCGCACGAAAGGGAAATCTGCCTGGCCCGTTTTGAATCCCCGTATGAACGCCCTCTGGTTCGGTATCCCAAACTGATAATACCGATCGGAGGGTCCTACCCAACGATCCATGGCTTGTGTCGTTTGTCATGCATACCTTGCTGCGATGTTGCCTTTGCCAACTTGCACAGCCTTGATGGAACCAAAGCTAAGAAGTGTCGCATGCGCCAACGTCTTGACCACGGGGACCAAGAACAAGCATGATCAAATCCAGTAATCAACATAGAGGGAATCGCGATCGATGATATGACCGAAACGCTGTTCCGCAAAGAGCGTCCCAATCCACTGCATGTGGAATCGCCTTATCATCATCTCGGAAAAAGGCATTCGTTTCGGAGGTGATGGTGCTCGGCACCGAATTCAGGGAGAATGAGAATCGCACCTTCCCTGAAAGACGAGGTAAAGGTCGTCATTCAGAGTACCCGATGATTGCGAACGTCTTCGTCGAGATATCAGTGCAAACAAGTCAGGAACTTTCACCACAACAGATGATCGAGCCTACCGTGCCCGTGCAAGATCAGACGACGACGCCAACATCACCGATCTTGAATCTTGTCCCTTTCTCGAATATAAATATCTGGAAGGTTTATGTCTGGCTCTGGTGTCCACAAGAGGTATCCACGACCTGAGATGAGAGGCCTCGCATAGACGGGTATGTATGTGGTCATGGAATGAGTCGGTAGATCTCACGCCATGGGGAGGTTCAAGTTAAGGGTTCTCTGCCCTAGAATCATTGGCACTGACTTGCTGTGTATACAACATGAGTTCCGAAATCGAACCCACTACTTGGGAGATCAAACACCTACCTAAATCACGGACAAGTAACTTTCACAATACACCATACAAATCTGGACCTACTCACAACCTCACGCTGATCCAACCACCCATGTTGAAGCATTCGTCCATTATCGATCCATCTATAAGTATATAGCAAACACACGACAAAATGGTATAATAATGGCTACACGAGTTCAAAACGAGGAACACCTCGCATATAGGGCTACAGCGGAAAACAGGGAAGTGTATGCATGCTCCAGGGTGGGGATGGGGGTGGGGATTGGGGTAAGAGAAAGCCACATGAAACAAATACAAGACAGTATGCACAAGACAAGAAAGAGCGCCAAGGGAATAATAGAGTCAGATCAAATCAGTTGATGGATACAGCGCGTTTAGAAGAAACTAGAGAAAAAAAAAAAAAAAAGTTGAAATGCGAGCACATTCAGAGTCGTGATTGGTATGGAGAATAGAGGGTATTGATGTCGGCGAGTCCAACCAAACCTTCATAATCTGCGCTAGCCGAGTTTATCATGGAGTGTTATTTCCTGTCCTTTTCTTAGAGACGGTTCCGTTAAAATCCTTGCATGCCAAATTCGCCGTGGAAAAGCATCTCAAATCCGGGCACGTGCATCTGGTGATCCATACCGGCAACTGCTACACCCGGCATACCGAGATGAGTCGTGGCCAAGTCCACTTCCACGGGTATACCACCCAACTGGCCAGACATCATGCCCTTGCCCTCGGACACCCCTGGGTGGCACAGAGACGCTGACGCGACGGATGTACCCGTGGCGTCGTGCCACATGTCTAACGGGACACTGCCGCCCACGTGTTGTGGCTGGGGCGCGATAAGCGGAAGGTTAAGGTCCGACTGGGCAGGAGAGCCACTATAGCTCGACGACGGTTCTGAGTTGGACAACTCCATGTGAGCATATGTCCATGAGGAACTTGTGAGCGCGCCAATTTGGGATAGGTCGGGGTGCGCGGAGACGAAGTCCGTGGGGAGCGAGAAACCCTGGGGAGAGATGTAGTCCATCGGTCCGACGGTGAACGGTGCAGAGGGTCCAGAGGGAGCGTGCGGTGCCAAGCTGGGGAACATTTCTTGAAGAGTCTGAGCATACGCAAGTATGTGAGTGACCATGTGAAGAGGACCCAAAACTGGTATTACGCACCGGGACACCATTCACTTCAGATCCGGTCGAGAACCCAAAGTTGAAGGTTTCCTCGAACAGACTCGTGTCAACCTCGGGAAGCGGTGACTCATCGCGCTGGAGTGAGGGTTGGAGAGGGTATAAGCTGGTCATCGATGTCGGATCAATGGGAATATCGTCCACACCCCACGAGGTTCGCCCAAAATGAGGTAAAGCGCTCGAAGGCCGGCGCTGACCAATGATCATGCGAGCATTTCGTGAGATGTTACTCACAGGGGATGCTGAACGGGAAGAGGGTGGGAAGAAGGGAACGGACGGAATAGCGATGGGATGGGGAAGAGGGACAGAAGAGGGACGGCGGGGAGGATAGAACGGCGGTTGCAGGTACTGCTGTGCAGGCGTCTGTTTCTTTTCGTCGAGCTTACGAATAGCAGCAGCAAGTTCGTCGCCTTTTATCCCCTCGAGCAATAGCTGCGCCACTTGTTCACACCGCCGTTCATCTTCCGGTGCTGGGGCCGACTTTTCCTTCTTCTTGTCCTTGTTCTTGTTATGTACGGGTTTAAATCGGTATCCAGGGTATTTCTTAGAGTGTGCTTCCTTTTCCTGCTTTGCCTTGATCTCCCAGATGCGTTTTTCCTCGAGCGGAAGCGCACGCCAGCAATTGCCAATGATTTTTGACAGCGAGCCGTGGTTTGTCTCGATCGAACCAGGAACGTGTTTCTGACGGACGAAATCTGCTCTAAAAAGCATGAAAGCGTTTGGTGGACGAGGGATATAGCCGAGCGACCTGCGCTTGCCAGGCGGGGACCGTTTCTTGCAGGATGGGTTGGGTGGGAGTTCCGAAGGGGGAAAGAGCTGTGCATCTGGGGAGAGGTCATCGAGTGTGAGATCGTCCGAATCTTGGTAGGTCCCAGGGGTAACGTTGGGTGCAAATGTGACTGAGCGTGGTGATGGCGATGCACCGTAGATGCCCGGTTTGATGAGGTCGGCTGCGGGAGGGGAGGGGTAAAAGTCAGAGCATAGACAGCATAAAATTGGAGCGCTTACAAGTTGGACTTGAAAATCCAGATGGACGACGACCGATAGAGTAGCGAGTGTGCAATCTTGAGGCAGGCATGACACTGAATGAATATGGCTACAGGTTTGACACGAGAAACACAAAAAGAGGATGAAGAACAAAAAGCGTTATTGTCTTTGTGCTTCCTTTTATCAACGAAACAGCGGATGGTATGGGTTTATATAAGATGGACCCCAGGAGACCAATCATGGACCCGGTGCACCCTTGCCATCTTTGGCTGTCCTCTTGTCCCAGAAAAAGGCTAGTCGTTTATCCCTGCCCAATATGGTAAACCTTGAAGCCGTATCACTCCCCCTTCTATCACCGTCGTCCGATCCGTTCCAAATTCACTTACTCGCATGGGTCAAAAACCCAAAACATCACCTCTCAGCCGCAGCGATCGACTCAGGCCAATTCAAATACGAGTCGCGCAGTTCAAGATACTCCAAAGTTGACTGAACATCATCACCCACCGTCGGAATTTGGAAGGTCATCACGTCGGCATAAGGCACCGTTGATCATCCGGAGATGCGCTTCTTCGCTTCCCCAACTCGTCCCATACAGACACGGTATCACCTAGCCGACAGACTGCCATCCAGCCAGAAAACCATGATAGACTGATTCAACACAATGCATAATTACTCTCTGTATCCATGGCCTACCAACTTCCTGTGTACATCCAACTCATCACCGCTGATTAGGAAATCCGGGCGGCCCTCTGATCCCCGCGCCCGCTAACACTTTCCACTAGGCGAGAGAAGCCCAACTCGCCACAAAATGATGCGCCCGAGACGCGCCCCCATCGCAATTTATTTTTAAAAAAAGTCAACTTTCTCCCAGCCACAGACCTTTTCCCAGCACCTACTTGTCGGACACCCGTGCCGTTTTCTTTTCTCGCTGTTTTTACGGCCGGGTTAGCCAGAAGATTCCGTTTCCCCTCGCCATGCTGCGGTGCCAAGTTCTTTCACGTATCAAACCCACTTTGATCACTGCGATTTCTGTGCCCACTACTATGAGAGACCACGTTCTGAGCCGGCCCTTTTATATCAATAATCATGGACCAGCCAACTCCGTGCCTCGAAGCAAGAACGCTCCACATGTACTCACTCACTGATCCGTCTCCATTCCGGATCACAGGCAGTAGGATTGCCAATAGACGAAAACATACGTCAGTACGATAAGTCTCCTCCACCGAGGAGAACGCGGTCCAACGGTTCTCTCTTTCTACCGCCGCCACGTTCAATCGCTCCAATTTCAAACCCAGTCCATATCACGGCCATATCACACATGCGGTGCGTCCCATCTTCCAGTCAATATGAGCTCCTAAACAGGACGATGGCCCATCTGATATCTGGAAGACACAGCTTTAGCTTCAGACACGAGGTGATTATACCAAGGCCTCACTGAGAATCATATGGGGACGACAACTAGAGTCATGTATGATGCATATACGGTAAGGACTGGGAATAACCTCTGATCCTTCGTGATTGGCACTGATTGCTGCGATCTTCACTTTTTTTTTTTTGAAATTCGTGCACACACTAACACGCGGTAACCCCCTCGGAAATGCAACGTGGGTCCCCAAATCTCGCATGGATGTCGACGATCTCCCTCTTGGTCTGTCTTCTCCCCCTGTCCTTGTCGACATGGATATACACTTGATTTCGCTTTCTTCGCCCTCTTCCGAGGGCCCTCAAGGTTTAGACTGCGAGCACAGGTGGTGTCGTATTGCCTCGCCACCGATCGTGAATTGTTTGGAATACTGTCTGCATACCTACCTTTTACGTAAGTGCGTGCAGGGACGTTCCTCACCACTTTCAATCACTGGTATTACCCATCGTACATGTCGATGATCAAGATGTATATACTACAGAAAATAAATAAAAATTCCCGACTCATATCGTCCGGATGAAGAAAATGTCCTGGAGAACATCAAGGATAACCAGGGACAAGGAATAGATGAAGCCGAATACCACATGGGCGCCACCCCTGACCGTTCACTCACTACTTCAAACGCTGACGGTTTAAGTTCAAACCTATACATGACATACGGTGGCAAATTGATACGACACCGCTGGTCGCGGGGCCATCCCTGGCCCTGGAGGGATGTGGAGCCACCGGTATCATTCAACCCTCAAGTTGGTTTCTACAAACGTGACGTATGATGTCCCTTGGATTCCAAAAAGGCTGGCCGGGAAATCTGGATCGGTGGCGAGTTCACTCCTTTGAGCCCGGGTGCCAGTTGAGAGGGATCTAACCCAGGCCAAATCCTAACTGGGGACAGAAAGAGAGGCCCAACAACTTGCTTACTTGGGTATCCATCCAATCGTTGATCTATTCCATATCGTGTCACTACTTGCGTCCAGAACACCATCAGGCGGTGGCATGTTCCGGATACGACACCCTTGGAGGGTGGAGCTACCAATCAGTTCTAACACACGTGCACGATGTGACTAGGTATTCAGCCGCACATGTTAAAATGGAGGGTTTCGCCATTTCATTGGCATGCTTACCACATAGGTGCAAATAAGCATAGAACGTGGACGACGGTGGCCGGCTGTCGGCGGTCGCCATTCCAAGAGAGTACGTGCACCTTCTGGCACAGCATGTCTAGCTTTTCCCAAGAGGTCATCGAACCGTCAACTTTGAATGGCATGTGCCCGTAAATCAATTGGAATGATACGTGACCGGCGCCACACTGACCTGTATTCGCATGCCACTGAGGATGCCAGCATTGGAACGGGCGATCGTACGTATCGATTTTCACACACGCGCATTCAAGTTACCGGCGTATGTATCAGATGAGTGGACCGTGACGGGCCTAAGGGGTCCGCGTCTAGCCAAGCCGCGAGCCCTCCCAGAGTCTGTGACTGCCCTCCACCTGCGCTCCAAGCGTGGTACGGCTTGGCTGAATAAAATGATCTCAGCTCTCCTGGTCATCTCCCACCATCACTAGATGCGCGTAGAGCAACAGGGATGATGTTTAAACCGGTGCACGTCCCGATCGCCTTTGCCAACGTACTTTGAAATACCACTGACATTAGGTTAGGTTCAAAGCACTGCCAACGCCAGGCATACGGTGGAATCCCTGGAAGCCAACCAGTATTCATACGAACGCATGCAGCGGCCTTCATTCCAAGAGCGGGCCCGCCCATAATTCGTGAGATTCATTAAACCATAAATTCGAAGGTTTCATCGACCGACTATATAGACTTGATCCATTTCGAGGCAACCGAGGCGTGTCGCGGCGTCCATAAGGTTGAATGCTATACCAGCACGCGTCTGCGAGAGTGGATACGTGGATACTAAGTTTGAGCTTCGAATTGATCACCGTTCATGTGAATCACGACGGCCCGGCGTCCACGGCGTCTGAGGTGATCATAATCAAAGTTAAGTTATCGTTATCGCTCAGAGCGAGCGCGATGCGCTGACAAGAGAACACCATCCTTCGTCAAATGAAAAACGACCGTGCGGGCCATGTCTCACCTGGCGCGTCCCAACTGGGTGATTGGCCATGACTTGATAGGATGAAGTCACAGACTTGGTACTTGCTAAACAAGGCCCAAGGGTCGCCGCCGGCGTGTTCACGGTGGCAATCGCTTGATCGAGGGCGTTACTGGTGCCTTCGGAGCGTGGCCTCGCTAGGATCTGGTGGTATTCTCCGCGTATCCGTCGTCAGTAGTGCACCGCTCAGCACTCGTACACCCGATACGAGCGAAACTCCTGTAGACGTAAAGTGCTACGAAGTGATCTCTTGAAATGCACATGTCCAGCATTGCTGTACCCCCCCGTACATCATCTTTCCAAAAAAAAAAGGCCCTGCGTTCCTTATGCGCATGACCCCGATCACAATCACCGAGCCATCTTTGCGGCATTAACCTGGGCGCGCTTGAATGTTCACAGCATGTTGATGGGCCTTCTATCACCCCGGATCGGACGCTGCACCGCCCGGTCCTCGCGCTCGCGTTCATGATGAAGCCGAAGCCGATGAAAACAAGAGTGGATAGCGCGAACGTACCAAAAGAACCGTGACGAGCCCGGGTCTGTGAATATACAAGCGACCCTGCCACGTCCCCCCATCTCTGCACGCACCGCTGCGATCACGATCATGTGTCCGGAAGGAATGGAGCTCGAGAAGAGCAGCTTCGTGGTGTTTCGATACCGCTCCGTGCATCCTCCGATTTGGAATCGCACGATTACAGCATGTCGTTGGCCTCCTACACTCCACTATCACCGGTTCGTTTACGCGATACAAGAAAGAAAGAGATCGCGGCCACCACTGGCATTTTGTTAGGCACTGATCTCGAGATGCCGCAGTAGCATCGGCTTGGTGGCGTTCCGTGCCACGTTCCACGAGGTCCACAACGTGTTGACATGTTCTGTCAGTCATCAATGGTCCGAGACTACTGATGAGGTGCTTGGAAACCTCCGCGTTCACAGTGAAGCAAAACCACAAAACGACGGAGACGCGTTGGTCGCCTTCAAGCCGTCCCTGACATTTTGAAACATCGGAGGGGTACTTACAATAACAAATATCCATATGAATATTAAAAAGTCCAGGTGTAGTGTCGGCGTGCACGTTGCGCGCACAAAGCATGCTGTACAGCACCGCTAGCGCCAGGCGATACGGCTGACAGCAGACCGTTTTATCGGTCGTGACGGTGATTTTCTTTTTTTTCTCCAGCCAATTGTCAGGGACACGTGCAACAGGCCACCGCGCTCGCGGCTTCCTCGCGGAAGCGCTACATCTCCGGTTCGAAGCATCCATCGCGTCGACAGTAAGCCCGTGTGTAGCGTGCTGTACAGACGCGCTCCAATCCCAACACCGTCCGACATAAAACGTCGTAAGCATGCCTACAGCGTGAATTTCATGATCAGCACCTTGACCCTTGCAGTGGTTCAAGTCCGTCTTGGCGTCACAGTATTGCCACAATAAGGTGTGAAGGGGTGCCGGGTAACTTGGCAAGAGGACCCACTCTCCATGCTTCGCGGGTTCCTCATGGCAGTTCATATGACCGGGGTTGTTTTGAGGCGAATCAAAGGGTCTCGTTCAAGATAGATGTTTAGAGCAGGTGTTCGAAGGGAGTCCAAGTCATATACCAATTCCCGCCTGCTGACCGGAATTGCTTAGCAGGATACACGACGCAGCGTCTCACGTCGAAAAGCACGCGGTACGCCACGTCCTCGAACGCGTATGAACGAATAACATGAGTCAGCTGTTGTAAGTTAGTTAACCTGTTTGTCTCGGCTTTTCATTGCAAAGAAACAAACATGAGTCGACCACCCAACAGGAGCAGATACACATCAACACACTCACCTTGACTTCCTCCCCCGTCTTGCGAATCCATACCGCTGGCCGCTCCGTCGTTTTGGCACCCTCCTCCCCGTCGTCCCACGTATAACTCACCCCGATCGCAAGCCTCGTTCCATCGCAATTAAACGCGACCGAGGGAATCGCCGCCGTATATTTTGGGTATTGTCTCAAACGCTTCTTTACCTTGTGGTCCCAGATCGAGACCGTGCCATCAGACCCCGCGGATGCAAACGTGTTGTATCTATGAACGCACACGTTGGTCAACAGAGGATGTCATTGGAGGAGAACACGGAGAAGTGTGGGTCGCAACATACGTGGGATGGAACGCGAGCGCATTGACGGGCCAGACGTGGTCCACGTCTTCGATCGTCTGGCGGTGGCATTTGAATGCATATTTTTTCTCTTGTGCTTCGGAGCTCGGGTCAAAGTACTCGACGCCGATACGGCCTTCGACAGAGCCGATAGCATATCCTAAAAATGTTTGCATATGAATGGTCGGCGTGAGTAAGAAGCCGAGAGTGCGACATGCCTCAACAAGACCGAAACTGACCTTGCCCATCTGTCATGCACGCTAAACTTCGCGTCATAAATTTGAGACTGCTGTCCCTTGTTTGCGCTGGCTCGCCCATATTGCGTACGTCATAAATGTGAAACAATCGGCTTGCCATCGCTACAACAAGTGTATGGCCAACAATGTCCATTGCATACACGCGCTCCGGCAGCGTGTGCGAGGACACCTCGGCCGTGTCCGCGCGCGGGTCCCAGAAACGAAGGGTTTGGTCCCAGGAACCAGAGATGACCGTGTCTGTATCGCAGTCACCATGGACAAAAAGGGAGAAAGAGATGACGGAAGACGTACTTTGTTCGCGCGCATAATTGACCGCAGACACTGCGTTTTCGTGTTGGCCCAAATAAGTGACCTTTTCCGCGGTCAGATCAAGTCTGCGCGATCCCGAGTACCCACGTTCAAACGGCATCGACATCGCACGTGAGGACCCGATCGTCAACAAGGAGAAAGAGACAAGAAGCAAAAAGGATGACGCACGAGCGTAATCCCGTATCCAGCCCACCACTATACGCGTGCGTCGCATCGCCAAACGTACACGCCAGCACGGCCGCGCGATGGTCGAATTTCGCTCTTTGTTCGTTGGCGCTGACGTCGTAGAATCGGACCGTCTATCAAACGAGCGAGGAACGAAGGCGTGACCATCAGTCTAACGATACCATGACGAACCGCAGGCAGAACATACCGTGTCCCAAGAAGACACCAAGAGTTGATCTGGATGAACGGGCGAAAACCGCACCTGAGCGACACTATCAAAAGGTGGCGAAGACAGCTCGAAATGGTCTGTTGTCTTGATATTTAGACATTCCCAATCACTTTCTGTTGTATAAACGATTTACTTGCCTGCCATGGTCTTCGGTCGGTCGTAGCACGTTGCAAGAGAATTTGGACACGAGGTATATCTCACGTGATCACACATCTCCAGCAACTCGTCGTGAGGCAGACTCGACTACTAGAAAAGTCTTCCCAGCTCTTCTCTCATCACCCACCAAGCCTTTTTTCCCTTAACCCAATCCACTCGCTAGACTCTACAAGTTGCTCACTCAAAGGTGTCACTACGCTAGACTTACTCGAAAAAGTCAAGACTTCGTCGCGGAGCCAATACAGGTCCAAATGAGTCGGACGCCATCACCCCAAACGTCACGACAGACACGTTTGTCTCCAAAAGATATCTGCATTCTGCTGCGCAACTCTTTAGATACGTTCGAGTGTGAGTACCGCAATAAAGCGAAAGTAGGAAAAAAGTTACAACAACAGGGTATCTTTCGTGACAATGCCAGAGGATAGTCGTAGAGAGCGTACGTGATGAAATCGTCAACTCGGGGCATAATCAAAAATGTGTTTAGAAAAAAAGCGATAGCAGGTATGATGGGGGGTGACGCACGATCATGTATTGAAGTGTGCACGGTGGGGGAAATGGGAGGAAATGAGATCGTCATCGGGGGTGGGGGGAAATGCCAAGTGAGTATGAGGGGTGCTATGCACATTGAAAATATCACTACAACTAATCCAACAATAGGGTTTTTATCCACATTTAAACCAAGAGCGAGGAAGGCGCATATTTTTTCTTCAAAAAATGATAAAAAGATGAGTGGCAGCAGCGCGCGGGGTATTGTGGATGTGAGTGGTTGGGTAAGGCTCAAGGATGGTATTACAGAATGCAGTCCGTGAGGTGCGCAGAAGAGTCCAAGGAAGAAGCCAATGGACGCCAGCATGCATTGGTCGGAAGGCTCTAATATCCGTGGTGCGTCGCGAGCATGTTCTCGAAATTGAACAATTGCTCAAACGTGTCTTGTGAATCGCTCGAGTATTGACTCGGGTCTATAACCATGGGATCGTAGGGACCAGTGGTGTATCCCATATTGAATGCTCCAGACGGTGGGGACGTCAGAATCTCGTCGCCACATCCAGGAAGACCAATCTCGACTGGAGGAATCGCGCTCATGTCGAATTCGTCACCCGCAAGCATTTGTCCTTGGCTTCCCCATGCTCCAGTAGCGTCCCACGAGTAACCAAACTGGGCATTATCCAAAGGAGTTCCGCAGAACGACTGAGGACTCATTTGCGAACTTAGGTTGTCGCACGGTGCAAGAGGATACGAGAGATCGATCGACATGCAATTCACAGGAGAGAACGTGCTCGAGGCGGGAGAAGATGGCCCGGACTCTGAACTGACCGAGGACGAAGGCGATCCCATCTGGTGAACCGTCAGGTTCGACGACACGTCGCTCGATATCGACAACGGATGGGGATTTTCTGGCATTCCATGGTAGACTCTGCCGGCCTAATGACATGAATGAGGAACCAGTTCGAGGGGAACAATAGACGAGCGACTTACGTTCACACCCGAGAATAGATCCGAAGGAGAATATTGCTGCTGAGGCATAGCAGTACTCGAAGCGGCGAAATCGAATTGAGAAGACGAACTTGATCCGTGATCCGGATGCGATGCTCTCCGGTTGATCATCGGTACCATTGACGGTGATGTGGGGCAAGAAGGCATGTATACCGATGGAATCTGGATGGTTTGGCGCGGCGGCGGTGTAGGAGCCGAAGACGAACGACCGTGACCCTTTCCGACCACAGGCGCACACAGGGGAAGGACGAACGAAATACTGGATTCCGAGTCACCTTCTTCGCCACGCTTCCCCTTCTTTCCTTTGCGATCCTTTGCCCTCTGGGGACGGTAGACATAATTGGGATACATCTGCTCATGCTCCTTCTTCTTTACCTTTGCTAACTCCTCCCAATAGAGACGCTCCTCGGGAGAGAGGGACTTCCACTGTTGACTGATCGTTTTGGATAGATCAGCCTGGCGTTGCTTCTTGGCTGGGCCGTCGAGTACTACTTCTTCTTGGGCGGCCTGACGGTCTTCGCAGCACTTTCTACGGAACAAAATAAATGCATTCTCTGGGCGCTTGATATAATCCTCGTCGCCCTTTTTCGGTCTGCGCTCGATGTCGCTGCACATGGACGACTTGCGCCGTTTCTGCGGTGATGATGGCGTAGCAGGGAACGTGGATATCGACGTCGCTGAAGTGGTTGTCGCGAAGACGGATGCTGATGAGGAAATGTTGCAAGACGTTTCTGAGGATGAGACGGGAGAAAGAGTGCGAATGAACGTGGGGCTGAGCGTGAGCTTCCGGAGCTCTGGCTCAAAGGGCGAAAGTGGCGACGGGTAAGGACAGGTTTCTGCTTGGTTGAAAGGAAAAGCGGTGGCGCGCGGCGTCGGTGAAACGATGGCCAGGGATGGCGTTTGAATGGTGTCCGTAATCACCTCAAGTGCTGAGGAGGAGTGAGCGGGGAGGCGGCAAGGAACCGAAGAGACTTACATTGTGCGGGGGTATCGCGAGTGCGAAGGACAGGCATGATTGTTCGTGGCGAACAATAGCTGCCAGGTGAGCAAACTCGTTTGGGAGAAAGTGGGAGGGGAAAAGCTAATTGATGGGAGGGGGAGGGCTGAATAATGAGGTTTCGCTAGGCGGGAACGAGGCTGCTTAGGGATGTCGTTGACTCACAAGCGCGAACGGCAGAACAATTGGGTGAGTGGGGCACAAAAAGCAAAAGACAATACGAACTACTCGTTATATACTGTCATTCAAAATGGAGGACGAGATTGCGTTGAACTTAAACCTTGAAAGGGGAAGGCGGCAGGGGTATGACTCCAAATTTGGGGTGTACGAGCCGAATCGGTGAGACAATGAAGGCGAACCGGGAGATGACGCTTATCAAATCATCACCCGTGCTTTATCGCATGAGACCCAATTTCGCGTCCATTCTGCGTACAAATACCGCACAAACAATTCTCCTTATTGTTCTCCTTGACCTTCCTCGGCCAGGTTATTTTTCCCAAGATCCCATTTTCGCTAAAAATCCCGTATTTATTTTCCCTCCTCCTTATCTGCAAATATCGAATCGTGACTCGTTAACCTTTTGGTGATGATACACGTAATGCCATTCCTTCAAGCCCATCTGTTCCCGCGGCAAGACGTTTGAATGTTTCCGCCGACGGCCCCGCTAGGTTTGGATCGCCTTTGTATCCAACCCATTCAACTTTCCTTTTTTGGCATGTTGGATCCGAGGAACTGTCTTTGCGCATCCCAACAGGTCGACGAGCTACGACTGCCTCTTGACCTGACTCTGTTGGTTGCGGCGTGATTTACCTTTGGACCCCCGTCGCCGTTATCCCTATTGTACATGCTCACTAATACCCTACCCTACCCTTACACATCATCCCTATCCTTACCCTAGTCCCTTGCATAGAGTCCGAGTCGGCTGAATCGGTTTCTGTCATAGCCCCCGTCCCCCTCCCCCCTCACCGGACATGAAGTGGATCATGGGCCCATCGATGTCATGTGTAATCCCAGAGAGATATTCGCTTAATGAAACAGCAAGGGGGGTTACGCATAAACATTTTTTTCACTTTCCTACCTACCTACATCCCTCCTATTTCGTCCTGTCCACCTCCGTCATACACGGCACGCACATCGGGTTGATCGGCCGTCCAGGCAAACGTGCACCATCACTGGGGGTGGGGCTTTGTGGGAACGAACATGGGCGGATTTCCATTTGATAGTGTCATGCCGTGCGGATGTGGGCACGAAGCTCAGCCCTTGAGCCTTCCCCCATCCCCCGACTTTTTCCTTTTGGATCCTAGATCATCCATCACGTCGGTCGTCGGCTTATACCCACGGACATCCACCGACGCGTCGCTCGACATCGTTCTTCTGAATCTCTCTCTCTTTCTTCTCATTCTCGCTTGCGTCAGACAGAAAACATGTTTATACATGTATATGGGTATATATCTCGGATGACATGGAAGAGAACAGAACGCAATGTACGGTTAACCGGGCTGACAAGTCGTGGTAGTGCGCGTTCGGTATCGTAAACCGAGTCGTTTATGAGTTCAGCTCAGGATCCGCTCAGCGATAGATGATTAGTACCCAATTCCATATCATATTCCGTGTTCCGTTGTTCCGTATGCCACCTTTACAGGTACCATCCTTCCTCATGCTTGTCTAGCGCTACAGCATATCAACTGTTCGGAACACGCGCCGTCCATAATAAAGTCTAAATGTGCGTCATCCACCTATGCCCTTTTTTGTCCAGTCGGTGATCACAGCAGTGGTACGTCTACTCCTCGGAATCAGATTCCGCCTGCCACTATTCTTACTCGGTAACCATGGGCATGGACG
Source organism: Austroboletus festivus (assembly GCA_038088875.1). NCBI lineage: Eukaryota > Fungi > Basidiomycota > Agaricomycetes > Boletales > Boletaceae > Austroboletus > Austroboletus festivus. The sequence goes on along the minus strand of JBBPJU010000128.1, from coordinate 10,893 downwards.
GATCATGTCGTCGAGTGCGCGAAAGCGAGTGAGGTGATCCTCTCTGAATCTAGGCCCGTTGGCATCTGACCTCGAGAAGCAGAACTAAAAAGAGATCGGAATCGAGTTCTCTCTGGCATCCTGGCGTGACCCTCGTCAACACGAAGAGGACGGATCAGCAGTCCAAGTTCTCGTCCGGTGTGCAATGCGACCATTCAATCATGCACGAAAGGTATAGCGTACAGTGGGTCGTTGATGCAGCCCTTTGCCGTAGCTCCGTTCGAGATGAAACGCCATCAAGGAACGCATCTTCTTCGTACGCCTTCCTGTACAGCATTGGGTAACCACGCTCCCCACCCACGCTTTCCCAAGCCCCGGAGGGATCACGTCTGCAAAAATCATCGTGAATCTACCAACACGACAATTCGACATACCAACTGGAGAAAAAAAGAGGAGACGGGCCTCGCATTCGGCCTACGGAGCCGGGTGAAACAGGTATCATACGTCACCATTTGATGGAAAGCTTTGGCGGACCGGGGCATACAGGGGTTGAAGTTGACCCTGACAGAGATGCGAGGAAAAACACGCGTTTGTTAGTCAAGCGTCGCTTCGACCACCGTTTGGGCGCTAGGGGGCACCGCGTCCCAGGGGATTGCCAACAAGACCGTCGAACCCGCCTAGTGTGCCCTCTTGCGCCTAGTCTATCCACCAGTTGCCGCAAATATTCCCTCGTGTAACTCGAAAAAAAGTCGGTGAGATCAGGAAGCATGACGGCAGCCCTGGCGTCGGGAATCCAGCAAAAAAGGGCAGTGCGAGTACTATTTTTGCTAGGGGCGTAATCAAGTATGGAAAGTGTGGGGAAGCGTCAAAAAGAAAGCGAAATTTGAGAAAAAAGGGGGAGAGGGATCCCATAGAACGTGTATTGGTGCGTCATGCATGTATCGCGCATAAACGCCGTGCCACGGGGACGGCTGAACGCTCTGCCTCGCTTGCCTGTTGGCCAGGGCCATGGCGTTGGGCGGCCCACTCCCCGGTCGGGCGTGCGAATGAAGAGGCATGTCAGGTGATATAGGTGAGCGGTCGCGAGTGCGTTTAGGCCTGAGATGCCTGCGTCGTTCGACACGCGGATACAACGAGGCAAATACTGCATCCCCATTGGCGTATCGTCGACCTGGCAATTCCTCGGATGAGCGCCATCAGGAAAATGGAAAAAATACCAACATAATCGCGCAAAAGATGGTGAGTGGTTCCTCTCAAACGCTTTGTGCTGAATAGGAATTGGGAGGACGAAAGCGGAGCGGGAGGGTGGGAGGAATAAACCTCGAGAGGGGAGGGAAAGCAGGTTGCTCACGGTGACCGGGCTGGCAGGACACGTGGGCACACCCATCTGGATTCTGGGCCTTGTCCGTGTATTCCGTATCTTGTCTGCGATAACTCTCGAGTCACTGATCCTGATTACGCCCAAATCCTAGTTCTAATCATGCATTCGCCCGTGTCACATCCTATCGGGCAGGCTGTAGGGTCGGCTGAAGATCGCGAAGCTGCATGGTGAAAACGTCATAGGTTCCTATCGTCCCGTTGTTAGGGCCCAGTACCATGTGGACCGGGAGTCATAAAATGACGAGAACAATGGGGAAGCGCTCAAAACTCGAACCCCCGCATCAGCGAAACGAAGACGAGATGGGGCGCACATTCATGAATCCATGCAACATGACTCACCACCCAATTGCTGGCAATGAATGGACTTTGATTATTGGCCGGCCGAGTCTTCGAGATCAAGCGCTTGCACTGCTAGGAATCGGCGATAACGCGTCTATTTCGTACGGGCACGACATGTCCATCTAGAGACAGACGGTGATGTTAACGTGGGTATCACCTCGTGTCGACCTCCCATGTGGGGAATTCTGTCCCGACGCTGTGGATACGGGAATTGGGAGGGGAAAAAAAAAAGGGGGTTATGGCCCAAAAATGGGGTGGTGTGTCAATATGTCCGAGGTGGGGTCAAGGAGGGGGTTATACATGCCAAAATAGGCAAGTCCAAAGGGACATGCCTCATCATCGCATAATTGACTCACGCGATCAAACGGCGCATGCCGGACGAGTCCGTGGTGGCGCCACTCCTCACCGATCAGCACGACGAACGTGCAGGTCTTCACAGTGTGGCGTTATGTATATGAGTATGAGTAGGATGACAATTTGAATAGGCCCAATGGTAGGTGAGATATCTGAATTCAGACAGTTACAATGCCACTGCTGAGTGAGTGATTGGAATACCGCCGCGACGGATCGGACCTGCAGCGACTAGAAACAGAGAAAAAAAAAACACGCGGTGCGGAAAGACGCGACGCCGTTTCCGCTGCAGTATGTGACTGCCTTGGCTTTCCTTTTGATTCTAAACTTCGATGACTCTGCTTATAATCACACCAGACGTCGATATACGATCCTTATTGCACGCATATCATGCAGGTATCACACCATCATGACATGTCGGATGTATGATCCGTTTCCACGGATCGTCCTCACCCGAACCAGCGAACAATAAATGCCACCGTATGTTCCAGACGGGATATGACTCACAGTACGGTAAGAGGTTGACACGACTTGGAGACGGGATCGTCGCACGCGGAACGAGCTAACAATGGGTCCCAAGATGTGAGTCGTCAGCGCACGAAACGAGGACACGTAGGTTCGAACTTTGGAGACAATGGACTCGAGCCCATAGGTGCCTGTCGGGAGGAAGACTACCTCATGATTCCATGGACACCGGATTCGACATGACTGGACTATTTCCAAAAGCCGGAAGAAACCTATTCTATACGACTTCTCCCGCACCGAACTCAACTGGTACTGAAGTGCGAACAAACATCGACTCTGAAACTTTGAAACGTGTTCAGGGTGGCGACGGGAGATGAGCGATACATAAATGAATGAACGAATGTGTGTAGGTTCAAGCTTCTGTGTGACTCGGGCGCAGATATCGCCATCATATCTTATCCTTATCAGCCGCTCTCTCCACTCGTACACGTACATGCACCTCCGTGCGTACTCCTCACTCACAAATTGAAATCAAGGTCCAACATTCGCTGGAATTTTTCGAGAAAGAAGTTTTGGGGAAACGGGTTTTTTTGAATTTGACACCAAAGGGGTTAGAATTCTGCGGGATTGAGCGGAACGAGTATGAGCGGATCCAGAAATATCTCATTGCGCGATAAATAGATAATTTGGTGTGGTCCAACCAGAAGAAAGTGCTCTATCTGGCGGGGTGTAATTCCCTTGCTTACTCGGCACCAACACATTGGCACTGGTGAAATGAACGCCTCATCAGAAAAGACGACACCAATGTGAGAAGGGAAGAAATGAAAAATAGGATCGACCCACGACCAAAAATGGATCACCACTGAGCTCCCAGCCTGGTCCTGATCTTGCTCCCGTACATTTTTCATCCATCACGCCTTGGCGTGATCTGAGATGAACTAGGGTCAGTGTGAACGAACCCGAGTCACAGTTGTGATGAGCGGGTAGTAATGAACGATGGTGGCGGCCCAACGGGCGGAGAATGTGCTTGCAATGAAGCAATGTCAAGGAACAGTTGTCGAGTCATCTAGTATGGAAACTCAGTCGCGGCAAGAATGCACCATATCATGTAACCGCCACTGTAACCCAATAGAGCAGACAATGCGAGATACGGCGGCATTGATTCAAAAAAACCGACAGCGCGAGAATACATCTAGAAGGGCGTCGGATATCTGGCGCCACATGGAGACGGAGGAGCAACGAGGAAACAACGTGGCCCATCGCGTCTGTAGCAAGTACCCAATGTCAATTGTCTCCCAGATTTTATGAGAGAGTGGTCACATCTTTCCAGCAGGTTACGCTCAGACAGTACGGAGCCCAGGTCCGCAATGATGTGCTACGGGAGGATGTGTCCACAGACAAGGAAATTTGGAATCGGACGCACCGGAAAGCAGTCAATGTGAACGACCGCAATCGAATCTCGCCAAAGGGAGCGACTGCCATAGAACGCAGGTTCAAACGTTGCCTTCTCATCGCGAAATAGGCTCCATCGTCCGGTATTAGACACCGCTAGCGAAAAACGGGGTGCAATTGGACTTGTTCATGATCCGGCCAATCGCAAGGTTTTCCCTTCCTCGGGCTTTTCGGAACGATCATCGTCCTCCGCCTCTGACGTGATGAGTCCGTGTGGGCCAACGAGTGTGGTAGTGGTGGTGGTGGAGTCCAAAGCTTAATTGTACAGCAAGTTTGAAGGCATGTAATGGAGAAGCTTTGCGGTCCGCAAAACCTAGAAGAACCCCTACGTCTACGAATAAACGGAAGGTTCAGTCGAGGAAAGGCACTACAACTTATTTGCCTATGGTTTTCCTGGAAAGTCAACCTCAAGGGGAGATGCCAGATGGTGGCCGTGACGAGTGGAATGGCAGGCGATGACTAAGCTGCTGTTCCTTTACGCCCGTGACCATCAGGAAGTGGTTGGTTACGAGGGCGTTTGCTGACACTCTCTCCATTCATAGGGTCTGATTTCTCTCCTTTCAGAGGCTAGAATGTGCTCGATACACAGCTCATCTAACGGGGCTCGGCTCGAGACATGACTCCCAGACAAGACGCGTCTGGCGGCGAGCGCGCTTCGGCTTCCATGTCCGACTAACTAGAGTTCCTGCGCGCCGCTTCGACACAGCTGCGCACTCGGTCTCTGGCACCATACGCCTGAGTTTTGGAATGCATCGAAGCTCATTAGGCGCCATTCAGGGAGCCCTACCACCGGTTCGTAATATGCGTTAGTCTGTCGCGCCCAAGAACCAAGAAATGAACAGGCCCACTAGCAGGGAGGTTCTGTTCGCCTGCCTGAGTAGCTCACAAAGTTGTGGCGCTTACCCGCGAGGACCGCCGATCGTCGGCTCGGCTTAGTCAGCGTATACGGGACGCCCGCCCACTCCTTTTGGCAGGTCCTCGCTCAACGTTACACGTGCAATGTCAGCGACGCCATTCCGTCTATCGGAGGAAGATCGCTCGTAGATGTGGCACCAATGGCGAATTGGACGCCACCTTTCTGACATCACCCGTGTGAGATGATAACGCTTCTTACCGTACACAATTTTGCTCCCATTCACGACGCTCGTGCGCCGCCAGCACCCTACTTTTTTTCTCACTCTCAATATTTCATCAGAGTGGCGTCGTCGGAAATTTCGTGTCGCCATCATAGCCACAAATTGAACCAAGTTCTAGACGGACTCGAACCACAGCGAAGGTGGATGGTAACCTCTTTCTTCGCCATCCACTAGCACGCGTCGATGCTGCTAGGTAAACATCTTTGCAATTACTTCTCGTCCTTTCGCTTGCAAAGAAATGCGCTATTATCACACGTATCTGATAACACAGCCTGTTGTGCCTCTACGTCCTCGGAAATGATACCTGGACGCCGCTGTTGTCTCTGTCCATGTCAGGTCGTCTGTCCACTTAATCATATGCATGATTACTCCAACTACTTCCGCGGGGGTTGAACTAGTCATCAGCCCTGTCGACTTGATGCCAAATTTGCCACAAATCCACCTTCCAGGAGGGAAAGTTAAGCCATGTAAGCGAATCCCAAGTGGTTCCGCACGATGGTTCGGACAAATTGCCGGGGGAGCTCAATACGATAACGGGTTCGTCGGATCTATATGTCAGCATACCGCTGTCTCGGTTCGTTATGACCAGAAATAGAGCCGTCGGCGCCCGGCGACCATATTCGGAACAAGGACTGAGAATTTATCCATTTTGCGCGACGAGGAAGTCTGTCGACCTGGATGCCGTTGAAGAGCTAAACTCTGTTGGGATTCAAGCACGCCAGCATTACGATGTCGCCTCCTATACACTAGGTACATATTTCTGGAACGGAAGGTCCATATGAACGATTCTACTATTGATGGTTGTCAGGCGATGATCGAAATGAATGGTAGCGTTCAATGGTGGCGACTCATTGGCTTGCCGACATCCATGGTGGTCCATACGATCAAGACTCGAAATAGATTTTGAGTAAAAGACAAGGTCCGCTCCAGGGAATCGAGTCCCTGTGGGTCAGTGGAAGCCTGAGGTCTACGATTGGTGTTAGTGCGGAGGTATTTTTGCTCTGGGGAGAGTTTAAACTTAAAGACGCACCTCAAAGAGTTTGTCGGGTCGTCTTTCACTTGCTTTGGTTCGTGCGCTTTCAAATGATCGGAGGCTCTAAAGAGGTGTCGAGGTGATGGCAACGGCAAGATACGTGTTTCCAACAGACTCGCAGTGTACTAAGCTAGCTGTTTGCGGTTACGGCGGCAACGTCTACTAATTTTCTGGACCGCCAGAGCAAATCCAAACTTCAAGGTCGAACAGGATGAGCTACATTCAATGTAGATTTCCAGAAGCTTGCCTGGAATGATGTATTGAATGTCGCCCGTTCAAGTGTTGGAATTACATCAGCCTGTGTTGTTCAACCCGCCATCCGAGTTCAAGGCCACACACCAAACCGACGTACATGCTCTGACGCATTTACACGTATAGTGCTTATAAGTTAGAACGGATGAAACGCCGTCGTCGATCTACATCGCCTCACGATGATACCAATACCACCGCCACGCAAACCTCCAAGAAACTGAAGCTTCTCGCGGATCACACCCTGCGTTCACCATTTCCCTACTTTCCTCACCCATCGGTGGAAGACGCACAAGCCATTTATGCTCTCCTTGCCTCACATACCCCAGGTGGCGCGCCCATGCAGGCCGCACCCTCTGCCACGTCGTCTGGACCCACCACAAACGTCATCGATACCCTCATCGACACCATCCTCTCCCAAAACACCTCGTTCGCCAACAGCACCTCCGCCAAACGCACGCTCGACGCGACCTTTGGCCAAGGCGAACCTGGATTTGACAAGATGGCGCATGCAGACAGACAAGCAATTGTGAACGCGATTCGTTCGGGCGGTCTTGCAAACCGCAAGGCCAAGGCGATCCAAGACGCGCTGCATGCGGTGAAGAAGAAACATGGGCGGTACGACTTGCAGCATCTCGCGCAGCCTGGCGTGTCGGACGAGCAGGCGATGCAGGAGCTTGTCGCGCTGAACGGGGTTGGACCCAAGACAGCTGCGTGCGTGCTGTCGTTCTGTCTTGGTCGCCAGGTGTTTGCAGTGGATACACACGTGTTTCGGTTGACCAAACTGCTGGGGTGGGTGCCCAAGAGTGCAGATCGCGTGGGAGCACAGGCACATTTGGAGCTCAAGATTCCGTCCGAGCTGAAGTACGGGTTACATGTGATGATGGTCCGTCATGGACGTGTTTGCCGCGGATGCAAGAATGACAGCAAGGGGTCTTGTCCCCTAAAGGGCTGGCTAAAGGAAAGAACGTCATCCGATTCGGAAGGAAGGGTCAAGAAAGATGGTGACTATGGTGACACCAAGGCACCGATATAAACACTTCGCTACTATCTCCTCGTCATCTATATCCACAGCTTATTCTACTCGGACTTCGTCCTCATATTCGCAGCTTCAAGTATTTACGTCATTCCCAAGTAACAGATGCATAGCCAACGCATCTTCCCCATCGTAATCTATGTAACACCGATTCACTAATCTTCTGCGTGTATTTAAACCGACTCACTTACAATGTCCAGGCTTTATCGTCGTCGTGCAAAAGTTGAGCGATGTGTACAGTCCGATTGCACCTTCATTTGACTTTCGAACGTGCAGTGTTACTTTGGAAGCGTCGAACATCTTCCTTGCGGGTTGAACTAAATATAACTTTCTCGTTAGATGGTGCAATGTATCATACTTTGACGTAGGTGGCATACGACAAGCAGTGAGTAGCAGGCGTCCGAGTCCTTGTCTTTGGTACTCAGGCAACACAACGAGACAACTCACGTGCGCGTGTGTCGCGTCCCTGACTTCCTCTTTTCTGACGTATGCCACTGTAAGTCCTGCTTACCGTTCTCCCCAAACTAAATATCACAACTTACAGTCTGACGAGACATATACCGATAATAACATCTTTTTTGTTCACTGCGACATGTGATAGGCCAGGGTACGCCAAGAGGATCCGTTCGACTGTTAAAATGGTACGATGGTGAGTGGGCCGACGTTGTTAGTTTCATGGCGAGGAATGAGACTTTACAATGCTCAATAGGACGCGTTTCATTCGGCAGAACTTGCACCCCACATTGCCACATTTCCTGGACATCGTTTTCCTACAGATAAGTTAATAATATCCGAGGCTACTTGCTGCCGAGGAAAGCTCGCGTTGAGCAACCTACGGTTGCGGCTCTAATCGTTGGACTGGGTTCCATGGTGTTGGAGTATGGGTAGAGAGACCAAAGTTGCTGGGCGATATGGTTCACACGACGTGAGTCATATCTTGGGCGCCACTGCTGAATATGACTCGTTTGTGGGTATCGCAAGATTTAGCTGTAAAGGCTGCTGGTCGTGAGGGTGCTTTGCGGAGAGGAAAGGTAGGTGCCTGATTTTCATAAAAGTAATAAACCTGCGAGGAAAAAAATCACATGGTTGCTACCTCTCGCAGTCTGGCACAGGAATACATCACAGAAGATTGCATCGTCATCTCATTGCAATGCGGCGGCTCTGTAGGTCACTTTGTTGAACTTGGAGGTAACTTTTGCGATAAAGCCCTCTAGTTCTGGAATCCAAAGTATGCCTTTTGTCGGGGGCATCTGGCCTGCGAAAAACTCGAAAAGGTGAACCACACGTCCTTTGCTTGCAGTATGGTTCGTGATCAAATCACTTTTAATACGTGCATGGCGGCACGATTTGACATCGCTGTCAACAGTCCAAGCACCGGAGCATACCGCCATGCACTCAGATAGATACTTTGCATCGGCATCCTATAATTCTCTGCCAGGGAGGATATTTGTCATGACAGAGTGGTGATATCTCGGCACTTTAGTCTGCGCCAAACGATGTGATACTCTGCACAGTTTCGTCGCTCTCAGGTTACCATCCTCGATCGTACCCGCGAAAAATCAGGATGGCCTTACTGTGCTTTGCACGTCGACGCAAGTGATACGATACAGAAAAAGAGTCTTTCCAAGTGGTGCTTATATTGTGCAATCTGATCACCATGCTTTACGGGTGGCGATTGCGATACACGGAAAAACTGGATCTCGGATACTAGGCAAAGGGCCATGGAGATTTTGATATGTCTGGCCGACCCCGCCTCCACAGCCGCAGAATGTGACTTGCAAGATATGTCGACGGATGCTGTAGACATGGCCCTGTGCTGAGGTGATCAGGGTCAGTACGGGAACAAAGCGATCAGCAATACAGATCCACTCCTGGGTTTGCATACACAGGATTAACATGCAAAGTTAACCCTGCGCGCGATGGATCAGGATCAGATATTATCTAGATCCTGGCCGCCAGAAGAATCTGGTCAGATTTCGGTGAGTCAAGGTATGGCCATCACGTCATGGTGAACTCACTGTACTTTCATGATGATGTCATAGGTAGCCAATATCAACATGGGACTTTTCGTGCTAGCAGGAGACGATGGTGGGAGCGTTCCTTCACGCTTTCGCACGTTTCCAGGAGCTCCTTAAACACGGCTAACATGGCTGGTAACAGCTTGGCGTTGATGCATGGTATCCATGCTCATTAACCGGTAGGCGAGGCTTAGCGCCCATGATGCTCTGTGCCTGTGATTAAATCGTCCATCTCCGAGAAGGGCATGTAACTTAGGCCCTGCTCGTCATCGTCATCGCTTCGTGTGGTTATTCCCAGACCCATCCCCGAGTGGATCATGACGTATCCAGACCTGAAACCATTCGCGAAATGAAAGTCGAGCACGTCAGCCGGTTATGCGTGGCAGTATATGAGGGAAAGGCGTTGCCTGTGTATCTCACAGCTTATACAAGAGATGTAGAAGAGCTTTCGCGGGAATGATGTGCAACTGGTATTTCGGCTGAGGTCAATTGGTAGGTAGCTTCCTCAGCATGCCTGTCTTATAGTATACTAATATCATTTCACCGAGACAGGCAAACTAGCGGAAGTCCTGTTGGCAACGGCGGCATCTTAATGAGCGGAAGCAGTGTGTAGTCTTTGCACGGGCTTTGGTTGGGTGGGAATTATTATTCCAAATCCTCTTGTGAGCCTAGGCCAAGCGCACAGTGACGCTCCCTAAGATCGCCAAATTCGGTGGCTTCCGAGATACAACCACGCATGATGGCAGATGTCTAACCTGGATAATATATGAGCCTGATTTCTTCACTCGCTTTCTTTCAGGCTCTGAGCCTGCACGGTCCTTGTTCGTCAGCACGTCTAACAGAAAGATATTCATTGTATCGACTTGGAACTACCCATCTTTGACGCAATAAATCCTGTGTTGCAAGCGACGAGACTAGGACTGGTAATAGATGCTGTAAAGCTCCTTATGGATCCAGAAACACGGAGCCGATACCTATCAGATATAGGCTTGATCCGGATGGCATTTTCTGTCTTCTAATAGATGAGTTAGCTCATCTGAGTACATTTTAAATGTATCGATGGACTCGATATCAGTGAGAGGAACTTGGGATACTAAATTTATAAGTCACATGACCAAGTAACTTGCCCGCTCAGTTTGCAGGCGACTCAAACGATGAGTTGTACAGGTGCAAAGATAGACTCTATATTCTTCCAACGGGCACGTCGAGCACGCCGGAAATGGAATGCGTTTGGCACGCTTCCAAAACAACTAACATCGTTCGTAGTTGATGCCTTCCGCGCCTGGCGTGCCAGCTTAGGAGAAGGTAGTCTATGTAGGCTCGACAATTCGAAAACGAACATCATTTGCTGGACTCGCAGTTATAAGGACAAACGGTGACCTTACTGGATCTCGTTTCCGACTGGTGCATCAACATTTTTTTTCCTTCCATGTCCCTGTGCAATACGTGGGCGGG
>JBBPJU010000127.1:0-39330 GCA_038088875.1 Austroboletus festivus | reverse complement strand
CACCGAGCTTTTTCCAACGCCTGTCTCCCCAAACAGAATGATGTTCAACGAAGAGCTCATAGTGATCTGTAGGGCGTCACAGTTCAGAACGGACCTTAAAGGATCAGGGTTGTAATATACATACTTCTATATCGTGCCAGAATTTGAAGAGGATAGATACAGTCTATGTTCTGGCTATTCACAGCAAGTGGAGAGAACTCCACTGTCGAGGGAGTAACAGGTAGCAAAAACAACACAAGGGACCAATTTGAAGGTGGATGTGAGTGTAGCGAAAGGAACAAAGACTAGGGGGGATTGAGAGGCAGTGTTTAGGTTTGCGGCGAGAGTTAGATGACTTCACACAGAGTCGATTGGTCTAGATGAATCCAAGATGATCCTACTGTAATCGCCGTTTGGCGGTAATAAGTAGGCAAAAATAATAACTTTTATGTGCCGTGAATTTGGGGAGTCCTATCGCGAATGGCATCAGTGATCATTATGGCTCAAACGTGACGCAGTCCAGGACTAAGCAATGATTGCCAGTCGGAAAAAGAACAGCCACTAACTGGGGACTCAGCTTCTTGCACCTCAGAGTTCCGAGAGCGTCGAGTGACAGTGACAGATATCGGATACGGTAGCTGTAGCAATCTACCTGACGCCTTGGTTACTGAGCAACCTTTGTGGTTTGCGGGACCAATCAGTGGCAGGCCGACAACCGCGCTGCAATCTGGATATTATGTTTCTTTTAACCAAGGTACTTTCTCGAAGCGACTTCCGAGTGGAAGCAACAAGCTACACCTTGGAAAACAGAACTGAACGTTGATTGAGTTTCCAGGCTCGAAATCGGTTATCATTAGTGAGGTGTTCATAACATTTATATGGTATGTACGACTCGAACGAAAACAGATGGCGCTGCTAGTGAGCCTGTAGTAGCACTAAGTAGCAGCATTTGTCTCTGTCAGCTTGCCAGCAAGTTCTTCTGCTATGGTCTGATCCAAATTGCAACGCTTCATCAAAGCCTTCACAATATCCCTTTTCTTCGACTCCATCTTCAAAGGAACAAATAGTCCGAACAAGCGCAGAAACTCAATGTACCATTTATCCGGCGGCATGATAAATTTCTGGCCCCTATCTTGCCCTTCCAACAATATGTTGATGTTAGTCCTTGATTCCTCGTATTTAAGATGCCTCGGAAGCGCGGTAACACAGGCGTGACCTGCCGATTTGATACCATAACTTTGTAGGCTTTCTTGATTTCTGTCCCACCAATCCTCCATCTTTGCTTCTTTCTCGAGGTGGGTGATGACAAGTGCGATCGGGACTTTAGACTTGCAAAGTACCTCGTAGAACAGTCTATAGTTGCTCTGGGTAGTCGCAGTGACTCGGTTTCCGCGAATACAGAACAGCAGCAGGTCAACACCGCCTTTGCTTGCGAGGTTTTGGATAAGTTCCCAAGCCTGTTCAATCGCCCGAAGATATGCATTGGTAACCAGAACTGGATCCTCGAGCCCGGCCGTGTCCCAGACGTGAAAGTCTTGACCGTCGACGTTGAAAGTGTACGGTTCGAATGACATAGTGCAACATACTGCGTCCGGGGAGGTCACCGCGATTTCCGCCCCAGCAATTAGGTTAATCACTGAGCTTTTTCCAACGCCCGTCTCCCCAAATAATACGATGTTGAGCGAAGAGGTCTTGCGTCCCAGCGAGCTAGAAAGTGAAGGAATTAGTTGGGTGGGACATCGCATCCACTATGCCTTGCAACGTACATTCTATCCTCCTCTTCCAGCTTTGCAGCGACTTCTTCTGCCATCCTCTGGTCCAACTTGCCATATTTCACCAAAGCATTCACGGCGTCTTTTCGCTTCAGCACCTTTGAAGGAACAATTTGCCGTAAAAAATCACTATACCACTGTTTGTCTCTTGTCAAGGTGGCCCTTTTACCACCATCTTGTTTTTCCAACAGCCGATTGATTTTTTCCTTCGACTCCTCGTATTTTCGTGGTTCATCTGGTACCCCGGTAACGCAGGCATAGCCTGCAGTGGCTTCAATACCCAAGTTTTCCAACTCGCTCTGATTTCTCCCCCACCAATCCTCCATGTCAGCCTCCCATTCAAGGTTCGTAATGACGAGAGCGATCGGGACCTCAGAACCACAGAGACCTTTATGAAACAACTTATAGTTGTTCCGCGTAGTCCCATTGACCCGGCTCCCGCGAATGCAAAAAAGCAGTAGATCGACACCACCTTCTTTCGCGAGCTGGTGGATGAGTTTGCAAGCCTGCTCGACCGCGACAAGACCGCTGCTACCTCCCATTCTTGGTTCGTTGAGGCCAACCGTGTCCCAGATATTGAATGTTCGACCGCTAACATTGACGGTGTATCGTTCGAATGACATGGTACAACCCGGAGCATCTGAAGATATCTCCGCAACTTCCTGCCCAGCAATAAGGTTGACTACCGAGCTTTTTCCAACACCTGTCTCGCCAAACAGGACAATGTTGAGCGGAGGGCTCATGAGTCACGGATCTGTCTGGTGTCAGATCGTATGCTATCGGCTGCTAACATACGTACCACTGTTTCGCGAGGATGTTAAAAGGGTATGCCCTAGAATGTGCACAGCAGTCGGATAAAACTTGGCCACTACTGGGGAAGGGACGAGACGACAAGTGGTATGGGGGTGAAGAATGGGTGATAAGTGTAGCAATGAGAGAGGTAAAGGATTTGTGATCCGGGAGGTGGTAACGCGAGCTCAGCGTGATATATGCCTCAGCTAATGCGGAATCCTAGACGATTGAGTATGCGCCACTTGAGGAGAACCCGATCAATGTCCACCATACAGCTGCGTGGGGAGCTGGAACGTGTTCAGTTTCCTATCGCGGATAATGATCACAATGGAGAGGCGCTAGCATCCAAACTCCCTATCCTTTACGTATCCTCCGTTCCCGTCGGCCAAGGAGTTGCAGAGTGCACCCCGCGTCAAATTCACGACAGACGACTATTTCAAAGCTGCTGCTAACACAGATGAGAAAAATACGCACAAAAATGGTAAGTTGTTATCAAACAAAAAATGTTTGATCAAGTATTGGCATAATATTGAAACAAGGTAGGGCTGATTGTTGAACAGCTGAAACATTCTTGCACAATCTCCTAAGGAACAGCGCCAGCTGATGATTGATGGTCATTCATATGGTGAACCCGTTGCTGAGTCTTGGAAATTACATACACATTTTTGCGATCACACTCAGATGAACTACTAAGACTGATCTCCAGTTCAACACCTAGCTGGCGACGACGTCGCATAGGCAAACAAATCCAATAAATCGTCGGAAGGGAGTAAACTCGCTGGTGGCGCTGGCAGAGGGGAAGTTTTTCTGTAGTTCGCCTTCGGTTGTTTATACTGGTGTGATGCCCGCCAGGGTTCTTGTGAAGAAGGCAGTGCATACTTTTCAAGTATGATAGAATGTGGCGGCTTTGGTTCAGAGCGTCGATTCGAGTGCAGTACGATACGTTTTGTCTGAGCATCAGCCAGTAGAGAAAAGAAGTTCGAACTTCGGCGTCTGACTCGTTTGGATGCCTTAGTGGTCGGCGCCGAACTACCAGCGCAATTTTCCTTATCGCTTTCTTGTTGATATTCGGATTCATCTTCCGTGCGATGTTCGCGCTCGGAGACCCGAGAGGGTGAGGATAGGGAAAATGTGGATGAAAATCGATATTGGATCGACAAGGGCGTGGAGAAGAGTGAAGGTTCAAATACACCTTCGGAAGTTGTGCCACATTCTACGCATAGAGGACCATGTCGTGGCGGAGTATGTACACGATCATCGATCTTCCGTTTCTTACGCATTGGCGTCTTTCGGATCCAAGAGTCGACCATGTCTTCCCACTCCCAATGCCCGCTCGGCCTCCCACGTTGTGCACATTTTGCACGTGTTGAACGGACAGGCGAGATAACGGAGCTGCTACTAGCATCCCCTCCGAAACACCGACGTTCTGCTGTATCCACAGCCTCCATAAGCCGTTGTTTGTATCTTGTTATGAGAGTAGAATCGCCCTTCTGAGAAGTTGCAATAGATGTTTCAAAGTGATGGAGTCCACATGCCCACAAGGAGGCATCAAGGGCGAATAGTTTTTCGGCGCGCAAGGCAAACGAATACCTATCTAGTTCTGAAAGGAATGCTTCCACGAAGTCGCCAAGAGCTTGGCTATCCTGAGGCCGGCTGAAGTATACCACAAGCTTGGTAAACGTGGTTGGAACAGGAGTCAAGTCATCAAGTATAGTCAGAAGGAGATCGGAATTATCAATCAAGGTCCGGAAAGTAACCAAGATGTGCGTTGCAAAGACAATCATAATATCTGGTAAGTTGATTAGGGAGCCCGAGGTTGGCATTCGCGAACGATGGAGCTGAGCAGAATGACAATCGTATATCATGTCGATGGTAGCCTGGACTATTGATAGTGGTAGGGAAGAGGAGTGAGGAGCAGGCTGGACAAAAAGTAAATCGAACAAATTTGACATCGACTCGCAAAGCTTGTCTCTGAGAGCTGCAAGCTGAACGCCTTGCACAAGATCCGATGGGGAACCCAGCGCATCCCTGAAACTCCAAGAAAGCGCACGGACGATAACAATGTAAGAGTCGGTATGACAACCTTCGACAGCGTGTAGGAATTTGTCCAAAACCTTGGAGTTCCATAGAAGATGTGAGTTGGAAGACGCAGACTGTGATAGGGTGTCAAGGACCATTTGACAGAACGCGGATGTGGTGAACAGCAAGGAGCTCTCCAGTGCTTTGTTTCCGGCTGTCCACTTTGAATGGAGGTCAACAAGGTAGTTCGTGTGAGCCGGATGGGTGACTGGTGCCACAAAAGTCAAGTTAGATGTCAGGAATGCTTGCGCGAGAATGATGTTCAGGAGACGAGTAGATTCGTGCACTAAACCGGCCGAGAGGCAATGGTCAAGTAAGATAGTTATAAGGGTGTGGTGGTGGACACAGGTGCAAAGGATTATGGACAAGGCATGCGATACGACCAAGAATCTCGAAATTCCTAAGTGCATCTGTCGGAGAAGACGCGACAAAGACTTACCTACGACAATGTGGTGGTACAGCCTCGTAAATGCCATCACCGCTCAGTATGTTGTTTTCATGTATTTCCTCCTCTGAATTGGTCAAAGTGCTACCAGAGTTTTCAACGGGCATGTTTTCGCCAATGATCAGGGCACACATTGTAGCCAGAGAAGGAACGCGATCATAGCACGGATGACCATAGGCGACGTGCACTACATTCTTGAATGCATCGTACACCGCATATATGCGCCTTGAGAGTTCAAACTCATCAACAGAATGTCCGTCAAGCGTCAGTTTCTTGGCCCCTGCTGAACGGCAGAGTACGGTGAGAGGAGGACGGCTGTCAGGGTCCCAGCAGGATGATTGCCTGGAATATGTGACATGAGACGCTGTTGCAGACTTGGGAAGTGCAGCGAGAGCATTGCACTTATTCCCAAGAGGTCTTAGAAGGCGATTGACCCGAGAAGTCGTGAGATGAGCACTACCCTCTGTCATGTCAGAGTTGGGAGCTAGACGCGATCTCACACGTGACCAAAGTTTAACTAACTGCTGTGTAACTAAATATATTACATACATACACAACTACGTTCAGTTACAAATCCCAAAATCCCCAAGAATCATGATACATGATGGTCGCATGAAAACGAATCAAAGAGAAAGTGACCAACAGCGTATAGTAAACGAAAGGTCACCCTCAAGGGTCGCTGTCACTTGTCCCGCTGTCGGTTTCATCATTCCCCCATACTGCGAAAGCGTGTCGAGGGTGGTCTCCCTCCTTGGCCCCTTTCTGGTGTGGTTGACTCTTTCTGTCAGAGGCATTGGGTGGTATCGTGGGTGTCTGAAGATTGTCGTCGAGGTCCCTATCGCGAGGGATCCGACTTCGACCACTAAAGTACTGTTGTGCCAAATGGAGGTCATCTCTTGCGCCTCGCTGGGCACGGTCCATATTTGATAACGAGTCATCGGAAGAATCAGAGATAGTCGGAGAAGGAATCTCAGAGGTGAATGCTGAATGATAATGATCTGGGAGGTGTGGCGGTGAATGAGTAGGTCCCGCAAACCGGCCAGGGGTATCGACCCCTGAGCGTAGCCCAGATTTTGAACGTGACCTTGATCTTGATGGGTGAGAGAACCTAGGTGTGAGAGCGTGTGTGAGGGCAACAGCAGCCATCTCAAGATCAGAATCAGTTTGCGATGCTACCTCCCGCGCCTTGGAGGTCCCAGCCACAACTTCCGACGTGCTCTGTGCACTTTGGACATGGTTCACGGTATTTTGCTCGTCGTTCGAAGCATCAGCAGAAGAGTCATCAATATCAAACTTGTCGTCCTCATCTTCATCACTTTCCTCTGCCTCTTCTTCGAGGGGTTCAGCGGAAAGTGATCCGTCTACAGTGGCGACAAAGGTCGTTTTCCGCACACGACTTATCTTCGTTGGTCCTTCCTCCACGACAACAAAAGATTTCTGTCTCTGGCGTTCGTTCCACTTCAAGGTGCGAGAGATTGAGTGGAACCAGTCGGTAGACTGCTTATCCGCGCATACAGTGGGAAATGGGTATTTTGAAGCGCTGATTTTGATATGGTCGCCCTCTGTCCCTATAATTCAGCATGGGTCAACATAAATACGAACCCAACTTACGTTTTAGTTCCACACGGCCACGGCCGTCAAATGAAGCCCATGCAGTACTACGAGAGTTATATGGAACGCATATTCGGAGTTCCATGCTATCGGGAAGGAGCATAGGGCGGAAAGAGAGCGTGTGTGGACAGATAGGGCTAATGAGAATGGCGGGGATCTCTGGATGTACAAGGGATCCACCAGCAGACAGCTTTCAACTGGTTAACATTATCGAGTAGAATGCCGGTCTTTAAATTAACCTCACCGAATATGCAGTTGACCCAGTCGGTGTGGCTACGCACAGCCCATCAGCTTGAACAGTAGTCATGTGATGCTCGTCACCTTTACCGTCAGTCAGCACGAGGTGTAAGAGAAAACCATGCATCCATACCAAAGAGTTCCAACAAGCTGACGTAGGGACTTGGACCTCGATCTACGACGAGGTCATTCAGAACCTCGAAAGTCTCCACGGGACGGGTGGTGAAGCACATGATCTCCCGGTCTTTGGTACATTTACCGCCGTCGGGTAAAACCCCACCTGACCAGCCACCCTCGAGTGCTTCCCAGCCACCTTTCTTCAGATCTTTCATCATGATCTCGCCTGTTTCACCCTTCTTTACTGCCTTCCTACACTTGCCCTTGTCGAATACGGCACGATATACCGTGCAGGTGAATCGCATACGAAGGTTTACTCGAATGCCCGCATCAATGGCAGAGTCCACAACTGCTTGATGATCCAAGAAATCAAAATTTGTGAGAAAGCCTAGAGAGCCTAGCGCAAAGGGGAGGACTGGCGGGACGATGCGCTGGAATAGCCATGAAGTAAAAAGCACGGTACCATCGCCCCCCAGCTGCGATTCCGTTAGAACTGTACAATAGCTGGCCTTCCAAACTCACAGTAATGACGAAATCAAAGAGATGCGGGCTGCGACTGCACATTTCACCGGTCCAGTACCGGAGTTGTCCCTCTTGTTGCACATGGAACTCATCTTGAGAAGTCGTTGATGACATGGAAGACAGGGAGTTGTTGCTCGAGGACCTCCTGCTAGGAAGCGGATCAAATAACTCGGGATGGTCACGTTTGATTCCAGCAGCGTCGAAACGTCTAGACCGTTGTAGCTGGTGATCTACATAACTGTGAAAATGGATCAGGGATATAAGGATAACCATCGAATAGTGCCACCAACACGATAAGGCCACGACGACCATGACGAGGCTTAAGCATGAGGTAAAGTGCAAGCTCGCGAGTTAGTTTAATGAGCCTATTGTCTCTAGCTTTGGTCACGATGAGAACACTTTGAATGTTTGCGCGTATCCGGGCACGACCTGTACAGAATGAGCTGGTCATTCTAGGTCGTGAAAAACAAAATGGCTTACCCAGCTGCTTGCTCATTTCTCGAACACCAACAGCAGTCTCTGCTAGCTGCCTCGTCAAGCTACTACTCTGATGGTCATCGTCATCTTCGGTTACAGGAGAAATGCGAGCGGTGCCATCTCTGCGCTGAAACTCTACATGTGCGGAAGCGGCTGGATCAGCTGGATAGTGTGGTTGTTGCGATTGCTGAAGGGACCTGGCTACACCGACGTCGACCCCAAGAACCTCCCTCTCCTTCGCGTATAGCCAGTCCTGGAGCGATGCACCCTTGTCGAGATGGGAGTGCACGAAACAGGGTGATTTGGTGGGCAAATGAGAGGTGTCCATTGACAAGGGAAGCGAATTGAGACTGAACGGAGAGCTTGAAATGGAAACCGGCGTATCGCTGCTGGCAGGTGAATGCGTAATAGCGTCGGCTATCGTCGGTGATGTGGCGATGGTGATACCGTTCGGCGCTGCAACCTTATTACCAACCAACCCTGCGGATGACTGTTGTTCGACTACGATATCGTGGTCCCAGGTGATGTTTGTCTGTAAGGAAGACAGAGACGTGATTGATGGCCTGCTACCTCGTCGTGACAGTGAGGGCCGAATAGCGCTCTCATTTGGTGGGAACTTCATCCCTGCGTTGTGGTCTGCGCCCGAATGGGTCCGGGATATACACGGTGAGGTCGGTGGGGTGCTAAAAATCTCCAAATCAGTCTCCGGCGTGCACATCTCCCAATATTCCTTGTTTCCAATTTGAAGGCGGACAACTTCCTCGTGAAGGCTTCGGAGTCGAGTGGATCAATGGACCGTACCGGCAGTCCTTTTACAAGCACCTTTCCCTGCGTTGGGAGGATCTCCCAGCTTTATACTCGATTCTCCCATAAAACTCAGTTTGAAAACGATCACCCGGGCAACACGAGATGAAGGTTTTGCGAGGTAAGCGCCGTATATGTAAACCGAATCTCATCAGCGATGCGCATCAACTTGATCGGGGCACTGGCGTATCCAGGCCTCGCGTTTTTCTCACCGCTGCGATCACAACGAGTGTGAGGTTTGCTCGCGCATCTTCACGGCATCTCACGGGTTGCTTCTCCCTGTACGGTGGTTGTATCCTTCTGGCCTGGAGCTTCTCACATAGCAGCCAATCTATTCTCGCAGGGCTGTGATTCCATTCCCTGTCGGTGAAAGGCTCTTCTAGCCTTTGGGACGTATTAAACACTGCAGATAACCGTAGCGCCTCCTTCGATCATAGACGTGTGGTGAGCTGATCGCGGTCAATATTGATGTTGGATCCTGAATCACAGCACTGTGGCCCACTGCCCAATGCCCTTGTCAACTCTCAATAGGACCGCCCCCACACTGCGCTGTCCAGTACTGATGGCGGCGGCGCTGATACTCAAGATTTTCCTGCTGTGCTGACCGAAAAGTCAATATCCCAGCCCTAGAATGCGGTGTACGCTACGATGATTTATGCCATACATTCTCCCCTGATGGCTCAGGGAATGATCTTGATTCTTACGGTCGTTGCGCCACGCTGCAGTGTGGTCGCTTTCACGCTTGTGGATGCCTATAGATAAAATCCACCTATTACATCCAACTCCATGGGGGATGTGAAGCTTTTCAGAAATTAGGTTCCTGGTCGTGGTCAACGTGACCATCAAACAAGTTCGCACTTCATAAGTTCGAGCGCGTGGATACTGTCTCACTACCCCTGAGCTGACGAAGAATTACTTTCAATTTGGTTCTTTCCCTCTTTTTGACCATGCCTTATCTCCAAGCCACGCCGTGAAAAGAAAGAAACGACGTCATGTGCATCTGTCTCTCCCGTAGATCACCACCACCATTTTTTTCAGCACCTCTTCATTTCTTCAGAAGAAGGTCGTGTTGCGCAACACGAACCTTTCTAGCTCCCTATAGTCCAATCTATCCTTTGCAACTGACCAAAGCCACATGTCCAACTCTGGAAGGGTGATGCCCTTGACCCACTTCTGGTCATCTGGCAAAGTGGTATCATCTATTTGACGTGCATATTCAACGATTTTTTCGCAAGCATCTACAGCAGCAGCGCGTAAAATGTATGCTTGATCAGAAGTGAGGATGGGTCCTTCTCTCGGTGGCGCCCTTTTTGCCTTCGTTCCTGGACTTGCCTCTTGCATATCCTTGGGGAACGCAAGGAGCATGTTAATATTGGTACCGTTTGCTGCATCGGGGAATGCACACCGCAGTGCAACGTTTTTTGCTTCAGAAAGGTCTAGCACTCCCAGGTGAATAAGTAGAGAGGGAAGGACGTTATCTGTAAACACCGGTGCTTTTGTAGTGTCCGGTAGTGGAAACGGCGGTGTGGAAAATGACCCGAAGCGGAGAGTCATCCCGTGGATGAGAAATAGGGCCTTCTTAAAACAGTATACGGCTGTTTTGGACTGACATCAAACATCACCCTTGGAGACCAAGATGAAAAGCTCACGTCTCCTATCTACCACTGCCATGTCTTGAAACGCGGGGAAAGCGCACACGAGCTGCGCAATACAACTAGTCTTGGTTCCGTCCGATGCAAGATACACAAAGGACGCACGTCTTTGAGAATGTCATCCACGGTCACATCTCCTCCAGAGCGTTTTGACGTTAGGCTGCGTAGGACAAATGACCCCAAGTCTGGGATTCCTGATCGCACTAATATTTCTCCCGTCTCGTTTAGGGTCGTACTGATTAATTTGACGAGATCGTATACCGGACCACCGAGTTCTCCGACTGTTATGGCCGGCAACGTTTCATGAGATCGTTCCACGTGTATCTTGACAGACATGAGTTCAGCGATTTGGTGCGGTGTGATTGTTCTCATGCCCTCGGCCGCCAGTAAATCGCCTTGTCCGGCAGCGGAGGACAAGTACATGCCAAATGCGAGCGCCCTTATGTTATCCCACGCTCCGCGACCGGTTTGTTCATGAAGAGGTACACGATAGCCTGAGGCAAAATTAAGAAGACAGAGCACGGAGAGGAAGTTTAATTCGGATAGGACCGAGGGAAACTTGAGCGGGAAATGAAGTCCGTGGTTGCCCGAGACACGCTTGAACGTATGAAGAAACGAAGGGGAGAATAACAGACGTTTTATGGCGTCATCTGCCACCTGTGATTGGAGGCGTAAGACGTCATGATGCTCTCTAAGAAGTAGACATTAGACAAGCAGACATCGTGTTGCAGGCCCAGAAGTGGGGCAGTAAAATCAACTGCGTCATGTCCGTCATGCGTAGAACGGAATTTTGATGCGCGTGTAGCGGATAATCACACACCTGGATATTTTGAGCTTCCCGGAGCTCTTTGCAAGACCCTCTAATCGCATCAATATAGCCGTTCTGTGGGAGAGGCGGCGCAATAGTTTGAACAGTCATATGTACTGCAGCGACGTGCACGTCGTGAATAAGCCTGGTCTGCCACCTTATAACTTGAAGCCAAGAAACGTTTCAGAAGAGAAGTAGCCAATCTTATCGTTCCACGTGATCGCGGGCAAGTTTCTGACGAGCCTAAGAATGCTACAATGTCGGTGTCGGTACGAAGTCTTTGGATTTGGACAGACCTAAAGCTTTGAAGCTAGTTGTCTGGATACCCATGGACTTCTTCCGTCGATGCTCAAGAGGTTCCAGAATCCTTTTTTCTGGAAGTTGCTTTCACTCGAGCGCTCCATTTTCCAATGAAGGTGGACGTTTTATTCCTGAACGGTGAAACTTACAGGTTTAAGCTGATATCTCAATCAGGAATCCGAGAACAGCTTCTCGCTGGAGTGAAGCAAGCTATGAAGGTGAATATGAGCATTTTACGACGCGTATCGGCATCTCTTATGTGACTCGGCGAGTAGAACAAAGACCAAATATCCTCCTTGACCTTGAGGGTACGCTTGCACTATGCATGTCTCGTGGTCCATACAAGCATTCACGTTGACGTGTTTAGTCTGTGCTCTCCGAAGTGTACAATTTAGACAAGTCGTCTGGTTCCAAGATCTCATCTTCCGCGATCGTTGGTGTCCTGCGTAAAGCGGCCCTTCGTCGTGTTTGTCTTTCCTTCATGTTGTTCGTGGATGTTATTCGGCTTATTCTTCTGGACAGACCGACTCTGCTTCCCAATACATTAAAGGGGAGCGACCCGATCTTGCAGAAAAGGAAACGCGAGAAGCACAAATTATATCTGCGTTCCTACCACCTATGCTTTCAGAAGCGGAAATAGATAGAGTTCTCAGAGAGGTCACCTCGAGTTGCCCACGGGACGGTGATCCTAAGAAAGCGCTTGGACTGGTATTCAAGTCATTCTACTCCAAAGTTGATAAAGCAGCTGTAGATCCAAACTTGGTAAAAAGTAGAGCTCAGGCATTACTGAATTTCTGAACGCATCAAATTGCCTGTGTATACATTCATGCGCATTTGCTTAGTAGACTATGATAGAAACAGGACATCGTCCGCATCCCTATGAAGGTTCTGAAGGGGATTCGAACTCGGGGAGGGCAATGGTAACCGACTGTGAACCTCCATCTACTAAAAGGAAAAGTCAATTTTGCGTGTACAACTCTTTGAATATGCAGCAAACATACATTGAACATCACATGGGGCATTTAGAGGGTGCTCTTGTAGTCCTGTAGACAAGGGTGGTGGGAGAGCACTCCTCACCTTAACGAGATCTTCCATACAGCGAGCTATCGTATTCGACACCCCTTGCAAGATGCGTATTCGTTCGTCAATTGCTTCTCGGGTGTTACTATCCAGAAGTGCCAACTGAGCGTCCGTCACAAGGTTATCCCGCTGGTGTGTCTGGGAACCAGTGGACTGAGAGTTGTCAGGAATTGAATTGGAACTGGGTACTTGCACAGAAGGAGCTGCGGGTACAGATGATTGTGAGCGAGGCACTGCCGGCTGGGATACTCCGCGCAAATTATCCATTGCGTGGTCATCTAATGGTATCAAAGACGGCACCTTCCAAGCCAACGTATCGTTGGAGCTTGAAGTAGCATGTACAGCATCTGAGCGTGACGGGAGACTGGTGGACGCAGTCGAGTGTCTACTAAACCGACTGAAAGCTGCTTGAGCGGCAGCTTCAGCTGGTGTTGATGAAGTCCCTTCACGTTGTACCTGCGATACAGATGCTCGATCATGGCTTACACTAGTAGAGGTTCCCTGGGCAAGTGGTGCACTCCCACCCTGATTTAGCTGTTGTTGCTCGAAATCCCATGGACGCCACCCCTGATTGGGCCCGACAAAACCGGTAAAAGGGGGAACGGGCTGCAAGGATTGGGGTACATGCACTTGATCACGAGCCGGCTGACCTTGATATTGGATATTGTACTGGATGACTACACCTGGCGTTGGACCAGGAACCCAACCATGGGGACCTGGATTCTGTGGCCCTTGGACCTGGGGAGGCTGGCCAGCAATCGCTTGTGGTGGCTGAGCGGCATTGCGCGCAAATCTTCCTAAAACTCGAGCAAGCGCATCGTTTTCTGGCTGTCGCTGTGCACCAGCTTGAGGAAATCCAAATGGGTTTGGAGGATGGCGAATTCCAGCCTGCGGCTGCGCAGCTTGTGGCTGGCGTTGTTGATTTTGTGAGGAGTTGTCAAGGACACTCTGCCGGCTGCAGAAATAAATAAACATGGACTAGCAGGATAATAGTTAATCGAGAGCTTACCAGGTCGGACAGCTTTGCTGGCGTTCAAGCCACGAACGGAGGCAGTAAAAATGAAAGATGTGCCCGCAAGGTAGTTTCTTCGGAGACATATTTGGACCATCGAGGGAGGGTTGTGTCTCCGGTTGAGTGCCTTCGGGCCTTCCTTGGTAATACATCTCCTCGCGGCAGATGATACAAGTGCGGTCCGTCATGGTTGACATCTCCCGCTCAGTCGCATCTGGGTATCGTTCATCCATATTACGCGTGGCTGCGCGGTAACGGACCAATGCGCGAAGCCTCGTAATGAACGAGCGTCCAGTAAGGTATACATCCCTGATGATGTTTAGCGGCAACCCATATAAAGCCACGATAAACAAAAAGAAGAGGAGATATGTTATGAGCTTGAGGAAATCTGAGTCGGTCAACCGAAATTAAGAAAGAGAAAGCGCAACGCAGAGGATGACATACCGGTCGCCAGCTCAACATAGAAGATCCACATGCTCTTGTTTTGCCAGGGAGGGGCATTCTCTCCACCTCTTAATTGGGCTCGACGAAGATCGACAACACAGATTAAGTATTTGGCTGTGACGTTCATAGCACTGGCCATGAGGATAGCGTACTGTTGGATTTATTGGTAGGGTATTCATCGCAGGTTTGTGTGTACCTACTTCGTTCGCAAACATCATCATCCCCCCCACACCGTTCTTAGTCGTACTGTCGACGGCGAATGCAAACATAAATAGATCGATGAACCAAAGAATGGTGAACAAGCTGGTCATGCGAATGTGAAATAATAACGGCGGTCCAGGATATGGACGTTGATCCATCTACAAGGGATGTGTATTCTAGGCGTGAATTCGAGGAACAAGGAGGTGAATGGCGTACCCATTCGATGCGGTCAGAAGCTAGCCAATGGAAAGATTTGACAAAGAGTAAGAAACCGAACATGAGAAGGAAGGGGATGTCGAAGTCATCTCGGAAGATAGTGAACGCGAGGAGGGACTCGGTGACGAAGAACCAGAGGCGGTCATAAAGCCTCTTGAAAGAGTATTAGATATATTTAGTTGATTAATTGCATGTCACACCTCGATTTCTTGTGGCCGGAGGGAACCAAAGAAGATTCGCTGGGTGCCCTGAGCGCAGAGCAATGCAAGAAAGAGCCCGAAGTTGGCGAGGATCTGGCTGAGGCTAAGATGGAATGAATGGTGTATAGAGAGAGTGAAGACTGACCAAAACACTCCGATTGCTCTTTGAGAGATGGATAGCGAAAGAATAGAAATTGCTATGGCTCCGTAGGGCGTTGGCGATGGTGGCGGAGACAGCGATGGAAGATATGGTGGCATAGAGTAGGATCTTGTGTGAGCTCAGGACAGTAAAGAACCAATTCTCTCTTGCCCGAAGTGCACCGTTCCATGGCCATGGCATGGCGGACGAGCGAGACTTTGAGACAGCTAAGGCGACTGGAGTCGACGTGTCGATTGATGTAATTGGTTCTCACGTTTATATCTCGGGTTCTTTCAAGTTCACTGCCAGAGTGAACCCATTCCTTCGTGAAGTTAAGTAGCTATGCATGGCTGCCAGCTATGTGCCAGGTAATCGCATCCTTTGCTCGAGTGCCCATGTCCGCGGTAGCCTTTGCCGTGTTGGCCCACCGGGAATTGTAAATTCCCATTATCATCAATATGCTTCTTATGCGAGGCTATAAAGTATGCTCTGCCCAGATACTCAGGGAAGAAGACATGGTTCGGGTGGGGAAACTAAACGGTTCGTTACCGTGTTAAATCCAGATACGTCTAGAGATTTTTTCCGTTACAGTAATCGCAAGCGTGCAACCGGCACATGCGTATGTCATCTGTTGACTTCCCTACTCCATTTGACCCATTTTTTTCCTACAGCATCAGTGACATGTGGTACGCTGAAGACTGGCTTGTGCGTCTAAGCGAGGGCGTCATCTAATCTTATTGGCTGCTTTCATAGGGACCTGAGCGAGTGAAAGGCTTGTATGCCTTTCGCTCTCTTCTGGATCATGGCACCCGGCTTTCCCTCGGGTCCGGCTTTCCAGTCGAGGACATGAACCCGCTCTCTACGTTCTATGTTGTCATAACAAGGCTATCTCATAGCGGTACCTCAACTCATGGACCTTCCGGTTGGTGAGTAACTACGCCAGATGGGATATGAACAGACGTAGAAATCGATCAACGTTTAGGTTTCTGGAGCAATGTCTAGCTCGTCCACAAGCCTTGCGAGGTGAGTTTATATCAGTATCTCTTATTTATAGGAGTGATGTCTAACGGGTGGTTAATAGGGATGACCATGGACCCGGCATATGCTTCGTTCACGGAGGACAGGCTTGGATCCATCACTCCTGGGAAGCACGTAGACTTCGTCGTGCTATCCCGAAATATCGTGACAGTTCCGACAGATCAAATCCTCGGAACACTGGTACACGCAACATTTATTGATGGAGAACTTGTGTATGGCAACCTACGAGGGACTTTCATTTTTATGAAGGCGACCACTGGTGCCGGATGGAAATGTTTACTAGCTGCAATCTTTTGTGTTGTTATGCAGTCATCCCCCGGCAGTTGCGACAGCAAAACTTGAATGAGCTCCCATTCGAAAATGGCAAAATTTTTCGACTACAAAAAACTGAATATGTTACTGTTGATGATGTCCCTATGGAATGTGCAACTATTTTACGAATCGTAGGTAATGTAGTGTGGCGATGGGCAGAGTTGCAAAATGTTGCAACAGTGCTTGAAAAGGGAAGCGGCACTCCCACCGTCACTCTCGATGCCTTCGCTACCTGACGCAGGCTCTTCTCCAACCCGTCAATTCTACCATCATTTCCCTTCAACCTTGGAATGGGCCCCTCAAGCTTTTCTCGCTGTGGTAAGTGTTCATCGGAGCTTTTCCTTTTTTGGTATATCTCGCCTCGGCCTATTGCACAGTAAACTGGCATCCTTCTGGCATGCCGCAATGTCCTGAGAATGCTAGATCTATACTTGGAACATGTTATCTTGATGTACTAGCATGTAATTCCTGTATCCACTTTAAAATAAATTACACCACAACTCGAAAAATACAGGAAATGTCTTAAAATGACATGTATTTACCAATCAGAAATATATATGCTGAGCTGAATACAACCTATCTAGGCTATTATTCAATGTACACCCTATTTATTGTAGCAGGAGAAGGCATTTATTGAAGTGTAAATTGGGGTTGACGCAACTGCCAGAGTTGTCGCAACTGCCGGCGTAGGTTACTCCGGCAATAGCCGCGTTTAATGGTCTTGGTGCCACAGACGCGTCAAATGAAATTTTACTTCCGTTTGTTTAACGTGTTCTTCAGCATCGAACGCGTCTCCTGTCATTTACTCGATGCCCGCGTTTCAGTCTCCTGCTATCGGGGAAAAACGAAGGCAGCCGGCTGATGAAACTGTTCGAAAGAGGCTCGCTGTCGAAAGTCCCGGTGGTCGCAACGCTGTTGATTGCACCACTGGGGGCTCCAAGGAAGAGTATTGGATGGTACAATGGTGACGGCACCCACACATATAACATGTTGCCTTTTTGATCCCATTATCAAAAGGCGTATGCCTCAGTCCAAGAAACACAAGACCTGGGACGGTGACGCAGTTCTCGTGTTGAATGGCGCAAAAGGGACCATGTATGATCTAGAAGGCAAATTGTGTGCAACTTCTTTATCATTACAACACTTATTGATCTCATCTTTTTGAAGCATGGGTGTTGGTTCTCTGAAAGTTCCCGGAGTTGAGCCAGATGGAGAGTACGAGTTCGGTGGAAGAGAGATCGGGATCGACCACTCCATTTCAAGGGCAGATTATTTGTCTGGAAAATGTTTCGGTCGTGGTTGCAAAGGGACCTCAAGTACTAGGACCCCTTCGGGTTCAACTACACAGAAGCAATTTATTCCACTGAAACCTTCAAATCTCGCCGCCACTTGCAAGGCACCCGTGAGAAACATTGTAGACCTGAAACCTGTTAGTTTGCTCTCCGGTCAATCCAGCTCTGTCGCACAGGAAACTGGAGGTTCAGAGTCGTATTGGACGGCAAATTGGTATACATACAATGTAGTATTTGGATGATCATATTGCTAACAGTGAAGTAGGCGTCAACCTCAATCTAGAAAACACAAGACGTGGGATGGTGATGCATTTGTGCAACGGATCGGAAATCAATTGACTGTGATTTCTGAGAAGGGTAAAATGTTCGTACCCTTCTGCCTATCATTTCTGTTGCTGAGTGCATATATGGAATCGTAGAATTGGACGCAAAGACTGTGACGGTCTTCTGCTTGAGAATGGGTATAGATTTTACGCCGGAAATAAGGAAATCTCACTAGATTCACCCATTTCATCTTCGCAATTGCCTTCGATCACTGGTGTTGAAGAGGAAGCAAATGATCCTGACGTTAGTTGGAATAGATCGCCACCAACCCCAGTAATCGCTTTACGACAGAATCATTCGTCGAAGGAGAACATTCCCCAGGCAACATCAACAGTTTCCAGTAATTTTATCCCCCCTGGTTCCTTCTATGACCAACAACCTAAGAAACGAACTAATGAACCTCTGTAAGCATTTTGTATTTGTGACAACACATCTCGTTAACCCTGATTTTTAGACACAATCCGGATGCTGAGGGCGCGATAGTCATGAGGGCCCCCTCTAAAGAGCATGCAGAGAAACTTAACAAAAAGTGCCACATTCGCTTGATGCTTCTACCCGGGCTAATGTATGTACACCAGAGGCTCGCCCATTGTTCCAGTTGTCCTTGATCCTGTCATTGCAAGGCACTTACGACCTCATCAGCTTGAAGGTTACTCCTTTTCTATAATGTGGTAGTAACGGTGCTGATTTTTTAGGCGTCCGTTTCTTATACGAATGTGTCATGGGCTTACAAAAGCATGAGGGGCAAGGTTGCATTCTTGCAGATGAGATGTCAGCCGTGTTTCGTTGTGACTCTCGAAAGATAATGCTGACTTTCATGCTATCTAGGGGTCTCGGAAAGACATTGCAGGTAGTACTGTGCCCATTCCAAAATTTCATGACTGATTAGAGATAGACCATTGCTTTAGTGTGGACGTTGCTCAGTATGACAACACGTGCGCTATTTTCACACATCTGACGACCACACAGAACAAAACCCTTATGGCGGTGGAGTGGGTGTAATCGGAAAGGCATTAATTGTTTGTCCAGTATCTCTCATCAATGTGAGTTTGGGCGACAGGACTCAGATATAGACTGATATTGGGTTCAGAATTGGCGCGCTGAGTTCCGTAAATGGTAAACCGGAGGTCTGGAAAGAGCCTGAGTTCTTCGATGACTGACGAGTTTGGCATGTCAGGTTGGGTCGTGATCGCATTGGTGTCTTGGCCGGAGACAAAGATAAATCCCAAATCAAGCAGTTCCTGAACTCGTATGCAGCGTGTGCCTGCGATGTTCCTTGGATTCTCACGTACATTTCTCCCTAGTCGAGCTCAAGTTCTGGTAATCGGCTACGAGAAATTAAGGGGTGTCATGTGAGCGAAAGCTAACTGCCCGATTTACTTATTTGCCAAACACTTCAGCAGAAATGATCTCTCGTATTGCAAGTGGGTTGAAAGTCTGCCTTCTGTGGCCGCACACCTGACATTTCGTGATCAGCCCTCCGATTGGCTTGGTCATTTGCGACGAAGGTTTTGGAATTACTACGTGTGGGTTACTTTTCTGATCCAAAAACTCGACAGGACACAGGTTAAAGTCTGCTAATAATAAAACATCCACGATGTTCAAGGCGCTTCGCACGCCAAGGAGAATAATTCTCTCTGGGACACCTATCCAGAATGACTTGAGCGAGTTTCACGCAATGGTAAGCTGCTTCTGGAAAGATACTTTTGTTCTGTACATATGTAAAAGCGCAATTCATAGGCTGACTTCTGTAACCCCGGTTTGCTGGGTAACTATTGCACTCTACCCACACTACTGCGTTGATATTAATCGGCTCCAATACAGATGACTACAATACATTCCGACGGATGTATGAGGTTCCTATTCTAAAGAGCAGGGCACCTGGTCGTACTGCAAAGGAACTTGAAATTGGAGAAGCACGCTCGGTCCAGGTACGTTGGCTACAACTTATTTCTCCGCTAGGTCTCACGTTGCACCAGTTATCTGCAATAGCGAAGAGTTTCGTGTTGCGGCGTGAGGCAACAATATTGAAAAACTATCTGCCGCCCAAATGTCAGTCCCTGTCATCATTATATCCTGTTGTCTTAAGCATCACATTACAGATGAATATGTTGTATTTGTGACACCTTCAAAATTGCAGCTTTCTATGTTTGCGACAATCCTCAAGCCTGAGAAACTGGACACCTTGGTTGAGGCCTCAACTGCCGAGTCTCTTGCTCTAATTGGCATGCTGACAAAAATCAGCAATAGTCCAGTCTTATTGAAAGCTCAACTCGATAGGGCCAGAGTGTCAAAGGGGGGGGATAAAATACGCCCTGGCATTATGGAAGCAGCGAAACTTCTTCCGGAGCGAGCACAGATTGAAGACTTTTCACTCAGCGGTATGTATATCTCGATCTATTTTGCACGATACAAGAGGTTGATACATGCATCAAAGGCAAACTAACTGCTCTAGCAAACCTTCTGCAGGCCCTTCGACAGGTAGGCCAGATTGACTATTGTACCCTTAGCTATAATAATAAAACGTCAAACAGCACACTGAAGAGAAATGTGTTTTGGTCTCCCATTATACCTCTACTCTCAACATTCTCGAGGTTTTTTGTAAGAAACGGTCCTATACCTACTTACGCTTAGATGGGTGCGTCTAAGGCAGCTTCCTAATGCAGACTTGCTAAAATGTGATTTAGACAAACGCCGGCGGCGAAAAGGCAAGAATATGTCAACGCCTTCAACAAGTCTCCTCAGCAAAGTCACTGTTTGTTTTATTTATTGATGTGTCATAATATCTCTTGACTTGATTTCTAGTTCTATTTCTACTGAGTTCCAAGGCTGGTGGTGTGGGACTTAACCTTATTGGTGCCTCCCGTCTGTGTCTCATTGACTCTGATTGGAATCCAAGGTATGCTATTTTTCCTTGCCATTTTATGAACCTTACAAATCCGCCTTTAGCCATGACCTACAATCAATGGCACGAATACACCGGTTAGTCGCTTCAAGTTTGTTGCTGAACTCAATACCCATTCCATGATGTAGTGATGGCCAAAAACGGCCTGTTTTTATATACCGATTCCTGACAGCTGGTACCATCGATGGTAAGCATGTATTGTGCTCTCTGGCCGACGTTTCACGGCGATCTACTATACAGAGAAGATCTTTCAACGACAGGTTACAAAGATTGGGTTAAGCAATTGTCAGTGTCGTCATTTATGCGTTTAAATATATCACTGACTTTGGCTCTTAGCCCTCATGGGGAATGTAAGACAATCACTCTCGGACTTCTTGGGATACTAAATCTTTATTCAGGAAACTGCGGGTTCCAAAGCGGATTCATTCACCCGGAGAGATGTGCGCGATTTTCTCTCAGACCGGATGACGAACTCAATCCAAGCTTAGCTTCGTGACATCTTTCGTATTCAACTCGACACTTCGTGCAGTACCCATGATCTCTTGGGCTGCGAATGCGATGGACGGGGAGTGTCAGATCCTCACAGTGTCGATACGAGTGCCAGCATGGCCGCTGATGATAGTGATTCTTTCGAGCACGGTTTTATCAACGCGTCGCAGCTTGAGACAGACAAACCCATCAGAGCAAGGGAGGCGGTAACTACCTTCCTTTTCGAACGATGAAAAGTCGTATTGACTAAATGTCAGGAGCTTAGAAAGAAGAGGATGGAGCTTGCAGCACTTGGGGAGTGGAGTCACATTAACTGCCTGCGACACCACGCTCAACATGATGTCCGCGATGACATCCTACGGCTACTCCTTTGCTCTGCGGACGACGACGAGGCGGATCAGATTAAACCAACTAAGCCAAATTCTCGACTAGACTCCTTACTGGCCTCTGTGGACCTCGAGAATGTCGTGGCAATGGATAAGAAACAATCCATTCCATCCATACGCGATGTTCCTGGGGGAACTATTTCGTTTTTGTTCGAGAAGATCTCGACAACCAGTCTGAGCCACCTTGACGACGAGGTTGGTTAATCAGCTGGAACGATAGTTTTGTTGCTTCTCTTCATGCTCATGCCAAGTAACTTTAGCAAACTTACACGCATCTCATTGCAATGATTCAACTAACTCCGTAGGTAATTACGTGGGTGCCTAGCTGTACACATTATTACATAATTTGATAGATGTCATATATATGCATTTCGGTGACCGAACAGTAGTAGCGCCAAGGTATGCCGTCGTAGTGGTCTGACGGCGGTCATGTCTTCATCCGCTGAAATTATTTTTACCAAGAGTGCAGCTATCTCATCTTCGCTGAGACCATACTCCCGAAGTTTCTGCGCCTTGACCTTGAGAGAGTCCGAACGCGGGCGAACACCCACAAAGTCCAACAACTTCTGGAACAGCTCCGTTACCCAGCTTACTTTCTCCTGCATGAAACCTGCTCCGCAACCATTAACAACAAGGAGATCGTGGACCGCCTTTCGCGAGGCATGATACCGATCACTGAATTCTCGCCTCGCAGTGATGCAAGCGTGACCGACGGTGCGGATGCCACACTCCGTGAAGTGAGGCTCGTTGTATAGCCACCAGTCCTCCATGTTTTCTTCATTCTCCAGGTGCGTGATGACGAGAGCAATGGGGACCTTTTTCTGGCAGAGGAAGTCATGGAAAAGCATGTAATTTTGCTGCATGTTGGCGGTGATCCTACCACTTCGTATACAAAACACCAGCAAGCTGATGCCCCCGGTTTCGGACAAAATCTTAACAAGACGATACGCCTTGCTGATGGCGCCGATCAAGCAGTCAGGGTCCGTGAGCGACTGTGGCTCGTTCAAGCCCACGGTGTCGAATATACGGAAATCTTGTCCTCGGATGGTGGTGTCGTAACGACAAGCGTCCAAGGTGCAGCTCGAGGCGCTGGATGATGTTTTTGCCGCTTCGCGATCTAGAATGAGGTTGACAAGCGAGCTTTTGCCTGCCCCCATTTCTCCGAATAACACAACGTTGAATCGGCGCTGAATGCTCGCTAGCGACTCGGGAAAAGTCTGTGAGACAGGTATGAGCTACTCTGTCGTCTCCGTCGCTAGGGTGTATAGACGGATCTTCTTACCTTGCTCTCCCTCAACTGCAGACCATCATCACCCCCAGGGTGGGTACTACGCACAACGGCAGTGTTGGCACGCTTCATCGTGATTGTTTCGAAGTGCATAGAACAGTACGAATGCAAAGTTGGGAGTGGAGCTGGCAGGAGGAGAGTAGCAGGGAAGGGGGTGGATTTGGTATCCAATTTGGATGAAATGACAATGGTTCGCTGGGTTAGGATGCGAGTGCGCGCAACTCGAAGCAAGCCTTGTGGTATCAGGCTCATCGGATCGATCGATCGCACTACATCCTTGCCCAGGACTATGGGGAAATTAGCTACTTCTCCCACAAAGCCTCGTTGATGCCAGGAAGCCGCATATGCTGGGCTCAATTTTACGCCGGCTCGTCAGTAACCAGAGTAATCATACTGTCCCGGTGACACGTGTCTGCGTCATGGATGTGTCGCGTCCTCTTGAGATTGAGAAACCTGCGTACACACGCAATGGTGGCGGGGCTATAGGGTAAGGAAGACAATGAATACAGGGCTAAAATGCGAAGTATGCACGACCTACATCAAGTCATTGGATTGTACATCGTGATACCTTGCGTCGACTTTTTTCCCCAATACCCTGCTCCACCCTGCTCGCCACCATTTCCGCATCATCCCTACTCATCCCGCAACGTGACATCAACATGCGTACCATCTGCTTTCCGCTATGGAAGTGCCGCGCATAAACTAATTGCCTAAGATAGATTGAGAAGTTGGTAAACCAAGTCCGAGTGTCGACGGCGTATGCGTGTTGTGTGGCACATTTGACAAGAAGATCCGATATTAGTACCTTTGATTCTTCGTATTTGTCCGCATACATGTTTCCATAACCTGGTGTACAGGTGACGCATACATGGGCTATGACATCGATGCCGAATTTGGTGAATTCGTGTGAGTTTCGCTGCCACCATTGCTCCATCGGCGTCTCGGATTCTAAGTTTGTGATGACGAGGGCAACAGGGACCAGACGGCTGCAGAAGAATTCGTAGAATAGCCTGTAGTTGTGTTGGGTGGTCGCAGTGATCCTGCCACCGCGAACGCAGAACACGAGGAGGTGAACCCCACCGGCATTGTTCAGGGCGGTTATCAACTGGTGAGCTTTCTCGATTGCGGCAAGATAGTTCTCAGCCCCTAGCTGAGGCTCGTTTAAGCCTACGGTGTCATAGATGCGAAGATGGCATCCTTCCATATCGGTTTCGTAGAGGGTGGAGTCGAGGGTGCACCCATCGGTGCCATACGATGTCGCAGCGACGTGTCGACCCATGATGAGGTTAACGAGTGAGCTTTTTCCTGAGCCCGTTTCTCCAAATATGACGATATTCTGAATGCCATGATCAGAGCGTGAAGGCATGGAGTTCTGTCAATGCGCCAAGTTCCTCAGTTCAGAATCCTATCTAAGACTCAAGCTTGTAAATACCTGCTTCCTTCCTGCAAGGAGATAGAGCTTACACGAGAACTGCACGAGAAGCTATAGAATAACGAGCCCGTTTGAGCAAGTTGACCTACCGACTGGCACGAGTACTCCTCATGTTTAATTTTATACTGGCCCAGGGTCAAGAGATCGGCATTGTAGGTACGGTGGAGCCAGGCTGTGTGCCTTGGCAATGAAGTTCATTTTGAACTTGCGGTTGGAGGGTGTGCGAATCAGGTCAAGGGTTTTAATGCCACCTTTGAGTACTTGGCTGACGTTGTAGCCACGCACTGGCCTCGTTGGACCGTACTCTCCCTGGCGGGCGGTAAACTTGTGCTTGTGTGTGATATGGGCCTAATTCGACGTCGCCAGTATTGCTAGATAGCCTCAAACATGAAAGGACCTGCCAGTGAACAGGGTCTTCCTGCCACGCCAAAAAATCAGGCAGTAAGTGGTTGTACTACTATGGTCCGAGATGTTATTTACCGATGTTCAAGGGTGCCACTGCCGTTCAATTGCATGACCTTGAATCTGGAAACTCAGAACAAGAACCGCAGGTTGTATCCATTGGGCGTTCCATTACTGGTTACTAGTGTTAACAGTTTACAGGACGTTCGGCCAGGTCTTGACAAACTGACCATCCCAGGACCCTTTGTCTGCTTTCCTGAATCCCCTACTCGGAGTTCGTGTGCACGGAGTGCTTGCGAAACAGTGTCTCTCCCATTCTCTGTTGTCTTGCCAGACCCAAATGTAAGTAGTACGTATCACCGTGATACTTGCCTCGCTGACTTGTCATAAACAAAAAGAAGAGCGAACCGCTTCGAGCTCGAAATGTCGTCGTGTTCGGCGAAAGCGGCGTTGGAAAATCATCCGTCATCAACATGATTGCAGGAGCAGATCTCACTCAGACCTCAAATAATGCCGTAGGATGCACATTTCGGTATCAATGCCATAATGTTCTCCTTGATGGTCTCAACGTAAATCTCTGGGATACTGTCGGACTGGACGAAGGCACTGAAGGCACCGTACCTGCTAAACAAGCTGAGCATAGTCTCAAGGCATTCCTTCGCCAAATATCTCAGTGGAACGGCATCGATCTACTTTTGTACTGCGTCCGTGGTACCCGGGTCAGGCAAGCGCTCCTGCGGAACTACAATCTCTTCTATGCCGCCGTTTGCCGCAAGAAGGTCCCAGTAGCTTTGGTCGTTACCGGACTGGAAAACTATGAAGGAAACATGGAGGAATGGTGGACCGAGCACGAGAAAGATTTGATTAAACATGGCATGCGTTTTGATGGTCATGCGTGCATCACCACGGTACGAAGCGACCACCCAGCCATTCAGGGCCGGCTAAAGCTGTCTCGCGATGCCCTTCGCGACCTCTTGCGAGCAAAGGTCGACACCGTATCATGGAGAGCAAACGAGGAGACGCTGATTTCTGCTTCTTTACCTGACGTCCGTGCTTTACTCGGCGCAGCGGAGGAAATAGTGACACCTCTGATCATGGTCTGCGATGCCATAGAACACGTCGACCGGAAACACCTCTTTCCACCCATAGCAAAATCTGGAGAAACCTATATTCGTGATCGGAAATATCAGTGTCTTCATGTCGAGGCTGGGCAGTTATCTCTTGAACATTCGAAACTTTTCGCAGGGACGATGCAACGGCCCGATCTTCTTATCTTTTACGCTAAGGCAGATTCTGAACCGGATTGGATGCGGGCCACCCTTGAGCAGTTCCACGCATCATTCAGTGGTGAGACGTGTCCGATGATCATCGTTTTCAGAGGAGTCGACAATCATGAAGAGGCGGCAAAGACTTGGAAATCTCTGTCATCCTCGCACAATGGAAAAATAATCGCCCATCCGACCTACTACCCTGGACCTGACAGCGCAGGAGAGGTGGTAGAGAGAGCCGACGAGGCTTTAGCCGCGCTTATTGAGGAGAGATGTCTCGTGAAATTTGAGGAAAAGCTGACGAAATTCAAAAAGTTTTGTAAACAGAGCAAGTACTTCTTTACTCGACGCGTTTAGTAGTATGTGGTAATACTCGGGCTCCGCGTAGAAATGGGTACATCAGCAAGGACACTTGGATAATCCATTCTTACATTTTCAACTGTTTGGGTCGCTGAAACAGACGAATCTAACATCGTCTGCTTCGAGGAACTTATTACGAATTCTCTGAATAAACTGTGGTCTATAACCTAGTTGGCTGCTTTCACCGCTAGGAGTCCGTCTGAGTGGACCCTGGGTCCGAAGTCCTTTTTTTTTTTTTTTTCGACAAACCTGAGTACTAAGTACAGAAACATGACCCAACTCATGTCATAATACGGTTAGCTGGGGCTCGAGTAGATCATCATCTGATCGCTTCAACTATCGGTGACCAATGGCGTTACCCTGAGGTGTACACAGCTCTGGGACACCAATGATGGTATCAAAGCAGCATTTCATGCATAAAATCATTTACGATATGCGCATGTGCAGCAAACTATGAGCAAGATGATCAGCCATCGGACCTTAGCAACTTTGGTAACTCGACGATCAAGAACACCGAGCTAAATCCCGGGCCCGTAACTATCAGAAGAAAAGCTCGTACGGCAGGTTTCCGAGGCTACGGATTGACCCATCGGACAGCTCGCCATCGATGCACACTTGGACCTTTTTTTTTTCAAATCCGGCTAGTTAAAAGAGGTCTATCATACATGTAGTACATTGGTCAAAATGTAGTAGGAGACACGGAACTATGATATACCACCTCGAGTCAAAAGATACTATGCCGTCCCGTTAACGCCACTGAGCCCTGGTCATCTGGAACGCTTGTCAGGGGCACCTTCCAGGAGTCATCGTCATCCGAGGACTCATCCGATGAATCTACAGATTCTTTTACTGGTTTTCTCTGATCATGTACCAACATCGTAACTCCGCTCTCCTTTGAACAAGTTGAGAGTAATAAGGAGGATGGTATCGGGTTAGGCTTGCCTTCACTGGTTCGTGCTTGTTCGGTCCCCTGCTTGATCGCGAAACTATTAGATTTCGGCATGTTGCTGGTGGAATCCAAAAATAGAGCCTTCCTGCTGGTATTCAACGGATTATTGGCGGTTGATCCATGCCTACTCCCCCCCGGAGCCGTCGTCACCGTAAGCCTATACCCGTCAGTGCCTATTCGATTCCCTGGCTGTTTGACCCCTGCCAGTGGACTAGTAGAATGCAGAGGCCGGACTGTGGCCTGATAACCCGTCAGATTGCCGTCCTTCTGCACATTCTCCGTGGCCACCCTCCTCCCTTCCGTAGAAATATCGGTCAGTGTCGGGTTGAGGCCACCTTCGATGGATCCTTCAGTTCGCCCTTGCCCTGTCCCTCCATGAGGTTGATGGCCCATCTGACTACCGTCATTCACGGTGTACTTCGCGGTTCCACTTGTCCTTTCTGCATAGAGCTGCCTTGTCAGCGCTGAATTGGGGCTGCCTTCCATAACCTCCTCGCTCCGTCCTTGCCCCGTCCTCCCACCGGTAGGACGCAAAGATTGAAGCTCGACCCGAGAGCTACTGTCCCTCTGCGCGTCTTTTATGGTCCCACTCCTCCCTCCTGCAGAGGTATCCGTCAGCGTTGGGTTAGAACCGCCTCCACCAGTAGAACGCGAAGGCCGAATTTTGACCGGATCTGCCGTCCGATGGGTCGGCAGATACCCCGTAGTCTCATCTACTATCGTGCCAGAGCGCCTCCCAGCGACATCTTTCTCTTTGGCTCCTCCACTGGTAGAATGCGAAGGCTGAACTGTGACATGATGATCCGGAGGACTGCTGTCTTTCGGTTTATGTGCCGCAGCCCCACTCTCCCCCTTTACAGCGTCCTCTATAGACCCGTGTCCAACATCTTCCTGGTTTCCTGTCTGCTCAGCGTTCCTAGCAGTAGAATGTATAGGCTGGTAACGGACGTCATTCAGCGCACCCTCTACATCCCTACTCTTCTTGTTTGCAGCGGGGTCCACTCGATTAGACCTATCTTTAGGGGTTTCCTCGTATCTTGCTCTTTCGTCCCCTGATTCCTTAACCTCTACAGTGGCAGAAGTCGGAAAGTGGACTTGGTTAGGACGGCTCAACAGGCTACCACTTCTCGATGCCCCCGCCTGTCTCGGAGTAATACCCCCTGCCAAATCAGGTTCGGCTTCGACCCTTCCCATGTTTCCTGTCGGCGCAGCCCCTGCGCTACTGAAAGGCTGTGATTGGGTAGCGTCCTGGTTGTCTGACGTAGTACTCTGTTGGTGCGCGTTCTCCGCAGTACCATTCTCCACATTGGTAATAGTCGCGGCGGGTGAAATATTTTCTGCGATATCCGGAGCCAGAGACACTTCCGCCCGAGTTTCCTCTCCCGTCGGAGTAATCCCTGCTGCCGAACCAGATTCGGCTTTGATCCCTCCCATATTTCCTGTTGGCGTGTCTGCGCTACTGAAAGGCTGCGGTTGGGTAGTGTCCTGGTTGTCCGACACGGTACCATGTTGCTGCACGTTTTCCGCGGGACCATTCTCTACGTTGGTAGTAGCCGCTGCGGATGAACTGGATCCACGTTGATCTTTCTCGTCCCCGGGTTGCTTGGGATCGTCTTCGTTCGGTTCCGGATCGCTTTTTTCCATCATATTCACGATCCTTTCTGCGACGTCCGGGGCCAGGTGACAACGCTGTGTCAATACCCTAAGGAGCTTCTTCCTTCCCGGATCTGAGCGTTTCTTGATAAAGCTCATCATCCCCTTTGCAAATTTCGCGAACAAAGAGTGCGGTTCTGGCAAGGGTGCCCTACTTTCGAGGGCGCAGGTTTTAATAAGATCACGTATCCTGTTTTGCGATTGGTTGTACTTGTCGAGTTCTTCATGAGTGCCATCGTGGACTGCTGTAATGCAAGCATGGCCACGACTCTTGATGCCGTACTGCACTATATAGGATTCGTTTCTTCTCCACCAGTTCTCCATGTCCACTTCCCTTTCGAGTCCGGTGAAAACAAGCGCAATGGGAACCTCTTTGCGGCAGAGACATTCATAGAACATTCGATAATTGCTCTGTGCGGTCGCTGTTATCCTGCCACCGCGCATACAGAATAATAAGAGGTGGATGCCGCCAGCAGCTTCCAATGTTGTGATAAGACCGAACGCCTTCTCGATTGCCTTTAGGTAGCCGTTGACCCCCATTTCGGGCTCCTCGAGACCGATGGTGTCGAATATAGTGTAATTCATATCATCGAAGGAGATCTGATAAGGAGTAGATTCCATCGTGCAGCCGTTCACGTCCGATGAGACTTTGGCAATGGCTTTCCGAGCGATCAGGTTGATGACGGAGCTCTTCCCGACACCGGTTTCGCCAAAGAGGATAACGTTGGTTGTACGAGGCTGTGGTAAGGACGATGGGCTTTCGGAAGAGGGTAGATGATCTAGGGCGCTCATGAGTTCTACTCAAAGATATGTATTCGCTAGAAAATTACCGGCCCCATGATGAGACTCAGATGCAGGCAAGCTTGAGGAGGACGGTGAGTGCGGGATTTTGGTTCCTCCTC
This sequence comes from Austroboletus festivus, assembly GCA_038088875.1. NCBI lineage: Eukaryota > Fungi > Basidiomycota > Agaricomycetes > Boletales > Boletaceae > Austroboletus > Austroboletus festivus. The sequence goes on along the minus strand of JBBPJU010000127.1, from coordinate 9,443 downwards.
CCCCAAGTAAACTCGAGCGTCTAATCTAGAATGGTGACCAACATAATTAACGACGGTGACAGCAATCCATGAGAGTTTTACCTGTTGTTGCAACTTTCGCATTGCATAAGACATCTTGAGGGATACCTGGTTCACGCTGAAGGGATAGTTGGAAGCAGGAACTTGCCAGCGGATTTGAGTCGCAGGGCTTTAGAGGCACGTGGCAGACATGAAGTTTGGTGCAAAATGCTGATCGATGAACGCTCATTGAATTGGGGCAGACTAATCGTGCTCAAATCCGTCATACCAAGGGTCGAATCCCTCGGACAACTGGACCCATGCCAACTTCAACCCTGGCGGCATCCTCGAAACTTGGGACAGACTTCACAGTCACAGTGTTTACTAAGACGTCCGAGTCAGCCCCGAGTTCAATAGGATTGGGTAAAGAAAACTACCTGATATATCGCAAGAAGCTCCGCTCAATCCGAGCAAGTTTGTGGTCAGATGAACTCTGCCTCATGGTACAAACGAGGCCGGTGAATCGGGTCGATGCTTGTTACGTAAATGTTGTTTAACGCCCTCAGCTTCAAGTTAGAACCAATCCTAGACTCATGGCAAATGATGGAACAGGCCTTATCAGCTCAGCTACACTTTCATCAACCGCCTCACGCACATACACATGCACACCCCCACCAACGTGCCCGGATTGTATCAAGGGTGCTTGGTCTTGACGCCCAGACCCACAGCACCGTCGTTTGCCTCAGCTCCACCTTTCTAGTAAATTAACGATTCTGAGCGAGTCCACCTCCTCGGATTCCTTTTCGCCAAGAGACTTTTTGAGCACCGGAACCTCGACTCGATGCCACCCATGGTCCGTGATGTTTCACACTCGTTCTTACCCGAGCGCACCGTTAATCCGCATGTATGTCACGTCTTCAGGGAGAAGCGGATCCCGTTCAAAACGTGGTCATTTTTGGCGAGAGCGGTGTAGGAAAGAGTTCCATCGTCAATCTCGTCCTCGGCTCGCAGGTTGCAAAGACATCTCCCGATGCAGATGCATGCACCACTCGCACGCGGTCGTACGATGTGCTCATCCATGGGAAGAGATACAGGTTGTGGGATACACCCGGTCTCGACGGAGGCTCCTTTGGACTTTTCCAAGCCGCCATCGCGGAAAGGAGATTGAAGATGTCTCTACGAAATCTCTTCAAGAAGGACGAGCCACCCCTATTGCTCTATTGCGTTCGCGCCTCTAGAGCCACGCATACACTGGTCCGTCACTACCAGTCCGTACGTTTGTCGGCGGGCGACACTCACGTTCCTATGGCCATCGTCGTGACCGGACTGGAGAATGCACATGAAGACATGGAGAATTGGTGGTATAGGAATGCCGCTGAGCTATCAAATCACGGCATGGAATTTATTGATCATGCATGCATTACCTCTATTGATGATAACCCCCGAGACCTTGAGCTTGCTCGCACGCGTCGAGTTGATTCACAAGAGATCGTCCGGGACTTGATATTCCGGAGTTGTGTTCCTCTGAAACCTCACGAACAGTGCGACAGCACCCGATATTCATCCGGAGGACAAAACGATACCAGAGGAGCCGTCTGGACATATCTTGTATCCACTTTGCTGTCTAGTCGAAGATAGTATAGCCTTGTTTCAATTGAACTACCCTAACATGAATGCTAGTAAATGCACCATGCAGAAACACTGGATATAGCGTTCATCTGCGGGAATCAGTCGATGAAGAGAGTAGGCAAGTCATCCGGTGACTCGATCAAGGTTCCAACACACGCAAACATCTGTGGATCCCTTTACAATCGAAAAAAAGTGATCGATATCCAGTATCTGGTCCGGCGCTAGTCATTCAAAAATAAACACGGCTTTATCGATGTATCCGGGATAACTACCCGGCGTGGAGCATGTTGTACGGCGTCTCGACTGGCACATGATGAGCGACATCAGGACGCATACGATGAGCGCCAAAACCCACAAATCAAGTGCATACAGCGACCGAATCATATCGACCGGCTGCGGTCCAGGGTGGACTCAAATTGGTACCATCTCGAATACCCCCAGTCAACGCTTGCCCTCGGCGATCCTCATCATCTGCGAAAAAAAAAAAAAAGACTGCGAACCAGCTCTGACATCCATACCCAATCGTACCTTGCTGGTACCCAAACACCCATCGTTCCCCGCATGATACGGGAATCATGTCAGATAACCAGGTCCGATCCCGACTTACGCTCGTGCCATCTACCTCTCACTGTCCCTCGCTAACTAGACGTTTCTCACAGATACGTCACGTCGTCTTCATCGGAGATACCGGCTCTGGAAAGTCTTCCGTGATCAACCTCATCGCATCCCCCGAGAACCCAACGAACACACCTATCCCCACCGGACCCGCCCGCGTGTCGTCCGACGCAGCGCCCTGTACGGTCGAGTTCGCTTCGTACGATGTCTCGATCGAGGGGCGACTGTACAAACTATGGGACACGCCCGGTCTCAATCGACCCAAGGGCTTCTTCAGCAAGTTGTTCAGGCGACCCTCATCGACGGAGGTGTCGCTCACGCAGTTTCTCCAGAAGAGAAGGCGTCTTGGGGAACTCGATTTAATCATGTTCTGTTTTCGCGGTACTGGTAGGGTGCACGGGGGCATGTGCAATGCGTACAAACGCTTTTGTGGACCGGCGCGTAAGGAGGCGAGGATCCCAGTCGCGACTGCCATTACACACCTGGAAAAGGAACAGCCGGCAATGGAAGTGTGGTGGCAGCACAACGAAAGGGCGCTTAGGGAGCTGGGGTTAGAATTTGACGGTTACGCTTGCATTACATGCCTTGAATCCCACCACCGCAGATGGGCTTCGCGGAGGGATACCCGCGACTTGATTCTTAGAGTTTGTCGACGTCAAGGTTGATCCGCGTCCGATCAGACATGTCGGAAGAATGCGCCAACGATGTGTACTACTAGATCGTTCAATCTCTTCTCGTCGTAAATGGACAACTTGCATTTACAGCTTTTAGATATTCGTATTTTAGGTTTCGTCCACAGCGATGGCATCTATACACAATAGTTTACGCAGCGATAAAAAGTCAACTCGGCACACCCCAAACTTCCCAATAGATTACCAACGAATTAATCCAACTTTGGTCCTGCGAGTCTGACACTTTCCTGAACATCACTCTCGTACAACTTGAATGCCCTGTGGAACATGCTTCCAAGCTTGCGAACCTCCCTCTCAAAAGCTTCCTTGTCCGCCCAAGCCAAGCTAGGGTTGAGGAGCTCACGAGGAACACCTTCAATGTGAGTGGGAATCTGGAGCCCAAAGACGCCAAAGGTCTCGTATTCGGCGGAGAGAAGCTCGCCAGAGTGGACAGCATCAACGATGCGGCGAGTATACCTCAACGGGCAGCGCTTGCCGGTGCCAAATTTGCCACCGGTCCAGCCAGTGTTGATCAGCCAGCATGGAACATTGTGCTTGCTCATCCGGTCCGCCAACATGTCGGCGTAACGGCTCGGCTATCCAAGGGATCATTAGTCGAAGCAGTCCAAAAGGAGTCGAGGTGACAACGTACGTGGAGCACGATGAAGGGTGCACTGTAACAAGTGGAGAACGTCGGGATGGGTTCCAGAACACCATCTTCAGTTCCCGGGGTCTTCCTATTTTCCCTCGAGTCAACGATTGCGACAAGGCTGTCACCACACGTAAACTTACGAGGTATACCCAGCAAGGAAGTGGTAGCTCGCTTGCGAGGGAGACAGCTTGCTCACTGGCGGGAGGACACCAAATGCGTCGCAGGTCAACATAATGATGTTGCTAGGTTGCCTTTCGACCATGCATGGGATCTTGGCATTGGGAATGTATTCAATCGGGTAGGCGCAGCGGGTGTTCTCCGTGATGCTGACGTCATCGTAGTCCGGAAGGCGGGAAGCAGGATTGTAGACGACATTTTCGAGGATTGATCCGAAGCGGATAGCGTTGTAGATCTCGGGCTCCTTCTCTTTCGAGAGGTTGATACACTTGGCATAGCAACCACCCTCGATGTTGAAGACACCGGTGTCAGACCAGACATGCTCGTCGTCACCAATAAGCAGTCTGTTGGGATCGGCAGACAGAGTGGTCTTGCCAGTGCCACTGAGGCCGAAGAAGAGCGTCACATCGCCCTTGTCCTTTCCCACATTCGCGGACGAATGGAGGGACAGCTGGCCAAATTTGACTGGCTGGAGATAGTGCATGACAGAGAAGACACCCTTTTTCATTTCGCCGGCATATTCAGTGCCGAGGATGACCATTTCCATGCGCTTGAAGTTGATCTCCACGGAAGTGGTCGAAGACATACCCTTCGTGAAGCGGTTTGCCGGGAACTGACCAGCATTGTAGATGATAAAGTCGGGCTCGCCAAAGTTGGCAAGTTCTTCCTCCGTGGGACGGATCAACATGTTGTTCTATATCACATGTCATTAGCAGTCGGACACGGAATCCGAAGCTAGCAAGACGGACCATGAACAGAGCATGGTAGGCGCGAGCACAGATGACTCGGACCTTGATGCGGTACTTGGGTTCCCACTGGAAAGCAGTAAATTGGAAAGCGAAAGATCAGGGGGAAGAGAGCTCACCCCCGCGAAGCCATCAAAGACGTAGACATTGTCGCGCGTGTTGAGATAGTCAATGGCACGCTCACGGTTGATCTCAAATGTATCTATAACAACGCATCATGATCCGAGAGTCCGCACAGCCTACAGGAAAACTCACGTTCATCCATCTTGATATTGACGGAGCCCCACCAGACCTCATCCTTGGAGGTATCCTCGTAGACGATGCGCTTGTCCTTGGGGCTACGGCCAGTCTTCTTGCCAGAAAAGTTGATCAAGGCGCCAGAAGACGAGATGATGGCACCCTCGTTACGGATAGCATCTTCGTAGAGCTGTGCAACGGGTGCGTTGCGCTTCAGCTGGATGCGGTCCATGTCGAAACCGGCCTGCGAGAAATACTCGAGGTCGCGGCCAATGACTGAACGCTACGCATGAGATCACACGACCAGGAAGAGCAAGGTGATCGCTCACGTTTGTTGGACAGCTCATTGTCAAAGGCCTGGGCGTAGTTGCGATGGAGGATGTGGGGCGTGACGTAGGGTGTCTGGTGAGTGAGGACCATTTTGCGGGATGGCTGGGTAGGTCGTCAGAGTGTGATATTTATGTGGGGATGATCCGCGCGGCTCGGGTATGACCCTAGCGAGAAAAAGGTACCAAGTGACTCACTGGTGGTGAAATGTGGGTGAAGGGGCGACGATACGAGGGCAACGAATTACGGCGGTGTTTTATACCACTCGTCAGCCACTGCCATCGTAGCAGGGCCATTCCATAATCTCCCGATTCCCTCCGCGCGAGTCCGTCCGCCCGGGTATCAATGTATCCCTATCGATGACAATCCACTTGGGTTTGAGCTATATACCTCTTAGACTTGTCCCCTTTCAGGTACTACCTGTCGATTGTCCTTCCCGGTTCGCTCCGAGCACGGCGCTCCTTGTGGTACTACTTGTCGAATATGTTATAACTCAATGTGTCCAGTTACCCTACAGGGAGGTGGAGCGGAATGGTGTGGTGTCAGTGGCATGTTTCGGGAGTTATTTGCGGTTCAACCCTACAACGGGCCACGCGGCATCATAACACTGGCCTATGAGAGTCGACATCCCATCCGGTTATTCCCCTGATTCAGAGCGGGTCTCGCCAAGAGGATGGATCTCAGAGCGACCAATGAAACATTTAGCCACAGTACGGCATGATTTCCAGAGAAATACTACGCAAAGAAGATACCGAAACAAAGTAGAGTTCTGGCGGAATATACGAATGGAAGACCGAAACCGTACAATCATTTCACTTAAGGCAACATCCAGACCATAATGGCGTGACTTTATAAATAGAAGATACTCCATCCGTGTGCCGAATTTCTCCCAGTACTCGTAGGAGTCGGAGTGGCAGATTGGGCTGATTGCGATGACGATGTGGGGGTAGTGCTAGTACTAGAAGGTGGCTGGGAGGAGACGGATTGGGGTGATCGCGATGGCGATACGGACAGACTGCTGGTACTAGAGGGTAGCTGAGACGACGCAGTCATCGATTGAGCTGCTGAAACGATCTCTCCAAAGGTGAGAAGGCCGAGATCATAATCTGCCTTTACGTGCATCTGATTGACGTGCAACCATGGAACCTGGTACCCGTTCATGCCAACTCTGTTGATCTTTCGTGAGTGAAACGAATGTCAAACACAGAACTGACATACAGGACCGTCGCAGCCGTTTGAACGTCCAGGTATCCTAATGGAATGATTCCGAGAGATGCCAGTGCACCACGGGTGAGCAATACATGCGGGAATGTGCCACTGTTTACTGTCTGACCCGGCGGGATGATGTAGTTGCTGAATGGCTGATCAAAGTGCGCATAGTTTTCCCCATCGACAAAACCATCGCCCTGGACATGTTCAACAATGAGTTCAGCCCCAAGGGGATTGTAGATCTAGTTTGAGTGTTCATCAGTAGTCTGCAAGGCATCAGCTAACCGTCGTGTCTTACGTCGAAGCTCAACTGGACCTCGTTCGTTACCAATGTGGCCAAGGTGATGGTGACGTATAAATGGGTAATGATGGGCGGTACATTTAGCCCTTGAAGAAGAATCAGTACGCAAGCGTACATCAACGTCACCTACCACACGCACCAGCCAAACTAGTCTCAAGCTTGATTCCCTCGAGAGCCGGACTCAGCGAAGTAAAGGGGGAACTAGCATCATCTCCTTGCACATTCAAGGGAAGAATATTTGCAGACTGCACAAAGTTTGTCAGGAACGACTCGGCAACCGTGTTGTTTGGATCTGCGGGCTCATAACGGAATTGGCCAGCCATCGTGTTCTCGCCGGGAACCAAGTCAAATGTCTGGGCGAAACTCGTGTTCAATAAGAAGGTGGAGCTAAACGTTGACTCACGTCGAACGCAGCGCGCCCAATCATCACGTCCTCATAATACACAGGAAGTGCAATGTCCACCGTCGAAAGTGAGACGTTAGACGGGTTATTCATCACCGCGGTAAGTGGCGAAATAATGTATTGATTGCCATTCGTTCCGCCGCTACCCGTGATGCTTACGTTGTGGATGGAAACTGAGCCTCCGAAGGAGTTGACACCTGTGTTGAACACGGTAAGCTAAAATATTGCGTTTGAAGAACTATTGACCAACCTGACAAGGTGGTGCTAACACCAAATGGAATGCCCGAGATAGGAACATCCCCAATCGGCGTCTTTGCCGTCACGTCGGTGGTTCCACTGAGGCCCAACGTCGCGGAATTCTCATCGGTAACATCAGCTAACATAGACTCGAATGCACCGCTATCAAGCGACACAAGGGGGACATTATGGAAGCTGATGGGAAGAGGGGCAACATTCCCTGTAGAGACTCCACCGACAGTATTAGACGGTGGAAGATCAAGCTAGTTTTGAGCATTAGCCACGTTGTCGATGGAGACACCAACATACTCACTGACGCAGCAGGGGATCCTCCCGAGCTAATAGTCATGTTTACTGCGGATTCGATGACTTGCAACGAGAAACCAAAAGGATTCTTGTACTCTGCTATTGTGTCGCTCGAGCTCGACAATGGAGCAAATGCCTCTTGCTGGGTTTCCATGACCAGGTCCAAGTTCATCAATGCGATAGATTGGATGATCTATCCGAGAGGTGAGTAACCAAGGGGAGCAACCGTCTCACCACAATACTCACATCAAACTTCTGGCCAGGAAGGGTGACTGCAAGAGTGAGGGTCTTGAAAGCATCGCTCAACCAGGTAACTGGTGAGCCCGCTCCCGTCGGTTGAACTGACTCTCCAGTAACGCTCAATGTAATATTGTCTGCCGCCAGATAGTCCGAGAACAGCTGGCCAATGACATCCAGCCCACTGCCACTCTGAGGAACCATCCGGCCCGTAAGATGTGAGGTTACTTGTCCTTCGGGAGGCAACACGAGGTCCGTGGTGGTCAACGCTGACAAATAATATCCTTAAAGGCCATGTAGAAAGCTACGAAGGGAAAAGCTCACGTCCAACTAGGGTATTGTCGTAGTAGGCTTGGAACGTGACGGTACCCAGATCAATGCCAAGTTCTGTGAAGAAAGGTGAAGGGTGCGGTTAAAGAATTAGCTACAAAACTTACGAGCAGGGGAGGGGATAAGCGAATCAGTACTAATCGTGATGCCCCCCGCCGGATCATCAGAAGGAAGCTGAAAGTTACTGATAGTTACCCCAGGTAAATTATTGAAGGCTTTCAACGTGACAGTCTTCGTCATGGACACATTTTCAAAGATCGTGCCAAGGGCGGTCACCCGAAGGCGAGACGTAGAGATGGTCCAATCGAAGCTTGGACTATGGAGCAAATATGTCGCAAAGGAGGTGAATCTATGAAATGAAAGTCTAGGATGATAGATGCGGGCATTATACTATAACCTACCGGGTCTGGTCGGTGATGACCAGGGTTCCTTGTGAGGAATAGCTTGGAACACCAGTGTTGGCAGCAGCACAGACTGTAAATCAAGTTAGGATAACTAGGAAAAAACACAGGCGACATAGCCCACCTGGAGGAAGTGCAATAGTTGCAATATCTTTGCCCTGCCAATTTACGCTAACGGGAGGGGTTAGCTGAGCATTCAAATTACAGCAAATGCACTCCACATACGTGACCGGTTCAACAAATTCGATCAACGCATCAAGTGGCCCGATGTTGGTCAACGAGCCTTGGAGGGCCAGGTCAAACCCATTGTTCGAGATATTCCTAGGCAGCGATAAGCAACTATACACCTAACCATAGAGAGCATGCGCACGTGATGTTGGCCTCGGAGAAGGCAAGAATTGCACCGTTCACCAAATCTTGTGCTATTGGTCCAGCGACAGCTCCAATGAGATATAGAGCAGTCCGATCGGTCTGGAGAGCGTCAAGGTCTATATTATCCGGAAAAATGATTTCTCTCACGATCGCTGTCACTCCCTTCTGCAGGAAAGATAAACTCGTCGTATCTATAACAAACATAAGAGCCCAATCTGAATGGCCATTCGAATAAATGCCTTACAGTCATCCAGTTTCAACGAGGAGACGATCGCCAGATCAACCTGAAGACTTTTCAGGGCATTCAGGATGGCATCATCAATATCAAACTGGTTCCCGCTACACAGAAAATAAACACATGCCAGCATAGTCATCTCGGCACCTACCTAACGCAAGTCGGAGCATTAGTATCGACAGAAGTGGTGACCTGGAATCGCCAGTAAGTGTTATGTACACACGAGCACAAATGTACGCACCGGAGGATGGAAACTAGGGTTATCAATAACCAACTGGAACAGTTGCGTCAAAGGTCCTAGATCGACACTATGCTCCTGCGCCGAAATGGTGATCAAGTGGATGATCGTTAACGGATCCAG
>JBBPJU010000126.1:0-39416 GCA_038088875.1 Austroboletus festivus | reverse complement strand
GGGCACATGTCACTGCCTTGCCGAGTACAGGTGTTGTCGAAGGTTCAGGCCTCAGGGACATTGTGCATTGTGATATATTATGAACACGATATTGTTGATTCGTTTTGAGGTATATTGCACGTTCGAATACACGCCCTTTTGCATTGCGATTTGCGTTGGTGGTCAGGACCCCTCATTTTTTTTTTCTTGTCCTTCCTTGCCGACAGGTTGGCACGAGTAATGCTAATGAATCACGGAGTTCTTCCCGGTACCAAAGCTTCGGTAAGGTTTAACGCCTATGTTTCCCTTATGACGAGAGTCCCCAGACGGCAGCAGGATGGTCAGGCTTGAGTGGCCAAAAACAGGATCAGAGCTCCGCGTATCATGGAAGACACGGTCGAACTAGAGGAAAGGACACAAGCCATGCGGAATATAATCACCGTCAATCATACGCAAAAGTGCGACAGTGCAGCGTTCTCAAGATCGCTTCCAATCCAAGCGTGGTCTCTACATCCCACGATCTCCCGGTAGACTGTGATCGTAGGACACACGGTCGGAAGTAGAAAATTGAAGGATGGAGGGAGGAGTAGCAAGACGTTCACGGTCATAGATTGGAACTCGAGAATAAGCATGACCTTGCAATGCAACTGCACGCGCACGCAAGCATCCGAATAATCAAATTCGGGAATTGTGGAATATGATTTGAAATGGAATGTGATGGTGATGATACAACGGCCGGTTGGGGAAAAGGCATGTCTTGGATTGACGTGAATGAAAGACAGTGTGTGCCTGTTGGTGCAAGGAAAGAGGTGAGGGAACAATGTAACGATGGGGGAGCGTGCTCGTATCTATGCCACTTTGGGCTAGGCTGCGCCTGGTGCAAGCTTCATTGATAACGCGCCATCATTGAAGAGGAACATGAGAGGATGCTATGGATGGAAGGTGTGAAAGGAGTATGCGATGCATCATGATCCCAAACCGGAGTGACCATTGAAGGGCGAACAAAGGGAGGTGGATGTGAACAAAGAAATGAGAGATCAAATGTTTGATGCAGCATATCGAGGGACGGTGGCTTGAACACATGTGAAGCGTGTATTCAGCCCATTGGCCAACGTACAGAGAAACGCCCGGGCGATATGAAAACGTTCGTCAGAGGAAGGAACACAGAAATAGCTTACCATCAGATAAGCATTTTTTATGAAAAGCTACCGATCGTACTTCAGCCGAATAAAGTACGTTTTTTTTTGTAATAGAAAAATAATTATTTGGTTCGTTTCCAAGTAGAGGTTGGTCTCCTGAAGTAGTATGTGCGTGCGTGAAGTTTGGCCTGGCGCTGGCTGCGGAGCTGTTCGTGATGGGTGTCACCGTATGACAAGGTCGTCGAGATGGCAGGTTTATCGCTAATTGTGTATATGTGACAAACAACGCACTGTTTAGGTATGGCATCCATTTCCGGGTCCATCTGTGGTTGGCATGCCAGGCCAGGATAAGGTGGGGAGGAGTGCAATGCTGGATTAAATCATCGTTTGGATGTGCGATTGAAGCGTGCATGTAGATTGTGCTATTCAGGAAATAATGAAATACACCCCCATTTCGATAGAGCTGATCTGCTGGCATCTTAAAGGGTCGCAAACAAGGTTGATGCATCTCTGAAACTGAGCTGGATTGACAGCCAGGTGTACCATTCAATCGTATCCAAATCGAGCTTCAAAGTTTGGAGCTTGATATTTACCAAAAATGGTAATCATAGTACACATGCACGTGCGCGCTGTCGTGGTCAACTGCATCATCTAGTGCAACTTTACCAGTTCCTACCATGCATAGTATCTACGCCCGCGTCAATGGGATATCTAGCCTGTGGTCCACCTGTATAATGGTCTTGCTCGCGGCCATCTCTCTGTCGTCGTTCGTCTTCATTGCCCAACCGACAGGAAAAATTGACGTGGCATCTCTGAAAGTGTCAGTACACAAACCCTTTGTCCTGATGTGGGCACAACGCACTCTCATGAGACGTCAACTCCTACTCCTCTCGAGTACGTGCCATCTCATCGTGTTCTCTTCCCTTTCAGGTATAATGCAAAGGCGAAGCGTTACCCTTTCAAACAGGAAGAAATCGGGTTCGTAAAGTTTAACATCACAGCTGGTGAGCGGTTTTCTTCCATTGTTCCATCCGCCGCATGTTCACGGTTGATCTTTCATTCCGTCCGGCTTCACATGCTCCCCGTCCATTCCACCCACTTGATGCTCCAATTACCGCACCCACTACTATTTTTGTCGCAACTGTAATCGTATGAATGACGCGTAATCAGACCTCCGTCCCCTCTTCAACTGGAACACTAAGCAATTGTTTGTGTACCTCGAGGCGGAGTACGCAAATACTCAGGGGGTTAGTAATCACTGATCTGGTACCTGTCTCAATACTCATCGCATCTTTAGGTGAATAATTCGGTAGTTCTTTGGGATCGTATCGTGCGTCGGAAGGAAGACGCGAATATAGTGCAGTCCCCTAGGAACAAGTACAAGTTCCGAGAGCTATCTCAGTCATTCAGGTGAGCTGCCAGTCCTATTCCGCTTTGCGTAGATCCGTGAAAAAGGGGAGGCTGGGGCGTGTTGTTCCGTGATTGATCGTATCCTTATCGCAAAAAATGCGACGACGCGTTGGCTGATATCATCGGTTTGTAGGCACGTGTCTCCGGCCGCTTTCTCTCTCAAGTACAACGTCATGCCATATGTCGGCCTGCTGACTTACGGCGAGGCAGCACGGACGTCGGGGTTTGAGATGCCTGAGGCCTTGGATGCAGTCTCGTAAGATTCAGGAAAAGCCTTGCGCTGGGGGGGCAAGTTCATTATTATGGCACCATTATCGCTACCGTGTTCCCCCGCGGAATATGTAGGAGAGAGTTACATAACGTAGCTCCTGCGGTGTCTGTGGCGTTCGTAATCAGTCCTGTGGCACTTGAGCTCGATGAATGAAGGCTTGGAGTGAAAATTCGTGTGCACGAATCGCGGGTTGTTCGTATCAAAAAGCTTGTCACTTAAAGATGGACCCACGTGCGAAGGATGATTAGATCGATGATGTATGTTTGCTCAGGGATGAACAGGGAACTGAATTTAGTGTGTGAGTTTATGCCGCATGCTTAGTGGGGCTGCCGCTTGTTGTTCAGAGTGTGCTCCGCGTTCTCAGCATAACAGAGGTGTTCCGCTGCGCCGGAGAAGTTCATTACTCTGTCATGTCAAGCAGTCCTCGCGGTCCACTGGTTCGAATGGGGCTGTTGGCCAGACCAGCTAATCAGCAGCTTCGGAGCTTTTTTTTCGGTGTACAAGGCACGCCAAAAAAAAAAAAAAGGAAAAAAAAAAAAAAAAGAGGGGACTAGGTCTCAAGGGACTTCTCTCGTAGTACAACAGCGTAGCGGACGCAATTTACAGTAGTTAGGCGGACCGCAGGTAGACACATGCCCACTGTTGCCGGAAGGTAAACCCTTTGCTATCCCTGTATGTATTCGCATCTGGAAGTGTTCCGACATGGTAAGCGGGGAGGCATTCTGGCTGCAGAAGAACGGCGAGGTATGATGATGCGCTACTTCTTGATGGAAGAAGACTACTACCACGGTAAAATGGTACATACATATCGGCGTCTTGGATTGTCGCGACTACTGGCCTCGTGCGACGAGTAAAATGGCTCGAGGTAATAAGATCGATATCTCGCGATCCCAAGCCTGATTTCCTGAAGCGCCCGGCTTTCAGGGCAACGTCTGGTGACATCGCGTCACTGCCATTCTGGATCCTACTTTATAGAGCCATACAATTTGCGTTACGTCCCAGGCGAGTAAGCTCCAGCCTTCAATTGCTACAGAAAATGGCAATTCAAGGCGCAGCGGTCTCGGCTGTATCGCGCTGTGGATATATTTTCCCGAGGTACTGGCTGAGCTACCCCAGCGACGGGTGATTTCATTGATCATGTACTGATATGGTGCACCAGTGACAGTTGCCAAACACTTTCCTGTACTGGTGTAGCGAATGAAAACACGAATCTCAGGTTTGGGTCCGAAATGGAGACAAATGCGGTGGGTACTCGTTACGGCAAGCAGTTACGAGAAACTTACGAATGGAGTTTGCTGTAAAAGTGCATGATTTCGTCACGCTGGTCTTCTGACCCATCGAGCCTGCCAAAGGCGTGGGTTCCATACTCAGATAGTCTTCAGGTAACCCGCCTGCGAACTTTCTCCAGGTCAGACAATGTTATAAAGTCCCTCTCTTCGTCCCGACTGATGCCCCCTTGCCGTCAATCCTTCCGTTCTTAGCCCGACTCCCATGGACTCTCCCTCGTCTCATCCATACGCTTACCCTCCTTCTCGCTCCTCCACCCACTACGGTGGACATGAGGCCAAGTTCGATGTGCAGGTGAGTCGTGTCTAAGCTCTCTTGTCTGATGTCCATCTAAACGCGCACACGTGCTATTCAGGTCCGCGTGCAGCGTTCCTTCTCGTTTGAAGAGCTTCAGTCTGGCTCCTACTTTGCTTCACTGGACGAGTCTGATCTTCAGTTCTACCGAGTGTATGGCCAGCCGGTCCTCATCCCATCCCCGGATGAGGCCGATGGCAACTTCATCCTCCACGACGGGCTCCCCGCTCCCGACCTTTCCTGCGAGTCGACTCAGAGCAATCGCCTTCACTTCGGCCGTCTTCCCACCCTCACCTCGAAATCGTATACCCTCCAAAACCCCTTGGGCGAGACCAGAAGCCAGAGTATATGCTCCGCACCCCAATTGTCCTCAGTGAACCACGATTGGCAACTTGTCAAACAGGAACCTTGCGAGGTGCGCCACATGGTACTGGGCATGCCGCATTATCTCACTTTATCCAGGGCGGCTTGACTTATTATAATCCAGCCGTGTCAGCCATGTCCTGTCAGCTGTATACTCTCTCTGACCAGGATGACGCTGCCTTGACGAGGGTTGCATCGCCATTGGAGACTCCCATGCATTACATGGATGATCAGAAATCCATCATATACGAGGAACCACTAATGGATTCACTGCCCTACCCCCCTCCTGCCACTTCTGGGTCCCCGCCATATTTCCAGCTTCCCCAAACGCCACAAGCCACCCAAGATGGTATAGCCCAGGGGTCATCATCACTTATCCACGACGCCTCGTTCCAGGTGAACAACGGCCGCGAACAATGGGAGGACACGCCTGCCCATCTTACTGCCCCTAGCCAATCCTACATACTTTCCGAGCTCCCTTCCCCTGTAACGACGCTCCCTCAACAATACCCCTCCTCGTCGGCTGCTCGTTCACAATGCCGCCATTCACGCTCTCCGTCCCCTCGGTCACCTCTCCGTATGTCTCCAATACCTCATACGAAGCGGAGTCTGGATAAGAAGCCGGCCCTAGCTTGCTTATTCTGTCGGGGGCGAAAGATTGCGTGCGGTCCACCACAGCCAGGCAGCAAGGACAAAACTTGCAAGTGAGTACATTTCTGTACCTGCTTCATTTGATTTGCCTATCTGGCACTTTGCCCGATGTACACAAACCTGTCCACCGGTTTCAAATGGATACCGGTTTCCACAAACTGGTCCTATTGTTTAACACGCCCAATTATCTCCCCTCAATCACCTAATCTTCTCGCTGATCTCCGTGACACAATTATTTGTATGGACTATGTGCTCACGCCCCCCTCCTAGTCAATGTGCTCGGCGACATCTGAAATGCGAGTACCCTCTCGAATCCCGACGAGGGATGCGAAAGCGCCGGTCGCTTATTCCTCGCACGCCATCTACAACTCCTGAGATCGGTTCAGATGGACCCAGAGTTAATCCTACCAAGGCCAGTCGGAAACGCTCTGTGGACAAGACCTCCTAGGTCCGATTCGGAAAAGTTATCTCTTCCTTTCTTTACCATTCTCACAGTCAGCACTCCACGGTTTTTCTTGTATTTGCTTCTTGCTTTGTTATGCTCTGTTTTCGCTTTGCACTCCTTTTTTTTCTCGCACTCGACACCTTATCTCTCACCTATTCGGTCCTCCGCTTTATTTTCGTATCATGCCGTGACGCGCATAGAAATACATGTTTTCTTACCTTTTTTTCCCCTCCTTCTCAAGAGATCAAAAATCATCAAAGGGTTTATCGTGTATCTTGGTTGTTTCCCATGGGTCGTTAACGCGTCCAATTGCTGTCATACCACCTATTAGCAATGCTCGTCATGATCGTCGACGTTTTATCGTGAATGTCACTTGCACGCGTACTATGCAAATAGGCAAAAGGCTTGGTGCTTGTTTTCAAACTCCCTAGTGTGTGTGCTTTCAATCAAAAATAGCCGAACTTGCCTCAAAAAGTCAATCCAGTTTGGAAGGTAACTTTAAGCCTGGAGAAGTCGAAGTAAGGTACTTAACTAGTAAAGTACATATCTACCATCTACTCGCTAAGAACCCACGAGAAGGGTTACTAGTGGCAATGTACGCTCCCCCTGTGACAGCGACATAGAACCAACAACATATTAACTGGACGAAAGACCCAAGGTCGCTTGTCGGCGGCGCTTGCAGTAATGCTTGTCGAATTCATAGAGTTCTGTTTTAGAGCTTTAAGCTCGCCGACGCTCAGAGTCGCATAGGGACGCACAACGTGGCGGTAAGATTCCTCTGGCATCCAAGACACTCTGAACTTGAGCTTAATTTTTTCCAGGTTCGAGCTGCGGTACCAGCCTCACTCGATCTGTCTGTTGTACGTGCACTCACTCACCGGATCCGTCAACGAACATGTAGCGGTACCGGCTCTACGTACAGCACGGTCCTTGGCATGACGCGCGTACGCCGGCTGAAGTGTGTGTTCTACTCACAATAAGAGCATCGTGTTCCTGCACCCCGCGCAACACGGACTTGACCTACAAGTGAGATCGAAATTAGCAGGTTCCAGCAGTTTCCAGTGCGCTTATTTTGGGCGCTGCCAGTCGTCTACTTGAAACCGTCAACATCCCTTTACGAACAGACAAACGAGGGAAAAAGGGAAGAGAGCAACAAGCGTTCCCACTTGTTCACAACGTTCCTACCCTTTCTGGCCCAAGTTGCGTGACATCGGGCATGGATACGCGACTTCCGCCTTGCAAGCGCCAAGCTATTGTTCCCTGCTTCCCTTGTCCTTTCTTCTCACACACTGGGGTGATGTCACTGTGAAATATTGATGAAAACTCTACGCCACGAAGCGAAGGGAGCTCTGGAACACATTAAATGCGCTTTCAATTCCACATCCCACGTACACCGCCTGTCAGTCACCAGTGATCCTGTTCGGAATCCGCGTAGTGGAAATGAATGTCTGAGCCCCTGATGGACCATCACCTAAACGTTTGTTCACTTTCTCTCAATGATCGTAGGACCGATGTTGTCATGATAGGGGAAATAGAAAGGGAGTAAACATGACCAACCATGGCTATGACTACTTGGTTGCTTTCATTTTCCACTTCACGTCCCACGACAATGGTAGCCAGGGGTGACGTGTTACATGGACGTTCTCCAAGCCTATGTTGCTGACTCCACGTCATCACTTGCCAATCGAGGAGAAAAGGAGCCCCTTTCACAATAACGCCTCACGTTCGCGCACTTGTGTTGGGTGAATGCTTCTTGTTTCATCGGTGCAGGAGTGTGGACAAAGACGGTTGTTGAGTTGAGTTGGGTTGGTTTTACCGATCTTTCCAGGATCAGAGAAGGAAGACTCTTACTCCGCTGCATCGCCATTGCACAGCCCACCGTTCAGTAGTTTTTATGAAAGGGGGGACTTCCGACTATGGATATGTTGCCAATCACTAGCCGGAATATCTTCATATTTGTCGTCGCCGCAGATCGGGCTGCTTGGGAAGATTTGCGTCCTCCTCGCTTGGCAGGATTAGCATCCTCTTTCTCTTATCTCTCTTCAGGGGACATAAAAAATTTGCTGCATCATAAAGTGCTATGTCCACCCCTGTCAACGGGCAATGCAAATTCGCAATGAATCGAGCGGGTGAGATTCCCAAGTACTAAAATGTTCTAACTAGGTTACAATTAAATGTCGATTTCCGTGCAGTCGACCCCCAGGAAGGAAAAAAAAAAGAAAGACGAGTAATGCGAGATGAGAACACGACAAAGCAAATGATAGAACAAATCTAAGATGGGTGCGCAAGACTGGCCGGAGACCTTTATTGTCAAACAGGTAGGAGCCATGGGCACGTCCTCCGCGAAGCAGCCGGCGTACACCTTGCCAGCTTCGCAAACGTATCCTATTCAGAAAAAGGGGGCTCATCTCACGACACCAAGGGCTTCCTAGAACCCCTGGGTCATGAAGTCGAATCCATCGTGGCTGCTGTCGACCCTAGGTACGCTGCTGCTTACATGGGTATCTGATTGCGCCACCACTCCTGCTCCCTTCGGGCCCTTGGAAAGCCGGTGGCAACGTTTCCCATACTTACAGCCTTGTACCGGTTCTGAAGGATCGATCTCCATTGATTGACGTGGGCGAGTAAAAAGTGTAGGACTTGAGTGCGATGTCACACGTGTGCCACTCATACAAGATAACCTCACGGTCCCCCTCCCCTCTTCCTTTCACCCTCACCTTTCTCACCATTTTCCAAAGTGTGATACTCGAACTCCCACTACGCGTTTCATGCGCCTGGATAAGTGACCACCACAGGACGACAGTGGCGCCCCATGATCAGGTAAGCACTGACACGGACACAGGATATTGGATGCTGCAGACATCATCTTCCCACCAACCATCAGGCAAGGGTACTCATTTATCATCCACGCAGCATCGCCACTTTATAGCAGCACACTGTACAGTACCCATATACTGATACGCCACATCTGGTGTTTACCTTGGATTTTGGAGATCCGTTTTCGTTCTTTCCCCGTCAATCTGGTATACGACTACATACTACAAGCACGCGGCCGAAGACGAGCGGCGACCTCTGGGGAACTGTGGGTGCGTTGATAGAAGGAACGAAAACGCGAGTAAGCCTTATCGTCCCATCAGGTATGTATCACGATTCGACGATGATGCGGCCGTACACATGCGTCACCCTCCATCTGACCCTCGCACTGACGACAGCGTTTGATCCCACTGGCACCCTCTCGCCCGTAGCCACCGGTAGGGCCCCAACCCCAATTACACCTAGAGATGGCAAAAAAAAAGTATTTCGGATCCACATCTCTTGAAACTATTCTCGTGTCTCGCCACCGTCACCATTCCGTCGTTCCGTCGTTCTCGCTGTCGATAAAACACCACTCTACAGCTCGTTCGTTCTAGCCTGTGTGGTCCACATATCCACATGTCGGCATGTGGCGCTCCGACGAGGACGCTCGTGTCCGACACTGACAGCATGCGTGCGTCAGCCAATCGAGGTGGTTCGGAGAGTTCGTACCGGATCGTACGTTTGAGCGTACATAACTCGATCTCGCGTCATTCATGGCGCCGTAATCGCATGTATGCGATACGTACGTACCAACTTTGTGATCCATAATCGTCCCTGGGTGACCTTGTGCCAACTTTTTCCTTACCTGTCATCCTGCGTATCCTGCGTATCCTATCTAATGGACTGAGCCGGGTCAATATGGACTTGGCGATCGGGACATGTAGAGGTTGGGTGCCTAAAAATATGAGCAGCGCCAAGCCCGATGGAGTAATTGTACATGCATAGCATATCTAGACAATGCCTGGAACCTAGACTACATTTGCCTGGACCAAGAGTTGGGTACCGAACCGCAGCTGTGTACATACACAGGAAGGTCAAGGCACCATATACGTACATGTGTGTAAATCGTAAAAAAAGACATTCGTCATAGGAAATTGTAGCTATATGAGCATTAACGATACGGTTAAAAAAAAAGGAGGGTGTGATCACGACATGCAATTATTAAGAAATGGAATGAAGACTTGGACCGATATATTGGTGATCAAATATCAAGCCCATGCGGCTAAGCAAAAAAAAAAAAAGTATGTAGGGGTCGGGTAACTAGATACTACCGTACCTTTTTTCACGAAGAATGGAAGTGGGCAGAGATGAATTTAAGATGCGTAAGTAACAAAGGGGAAAAAAAGAAGGGGACATGGAGCATCGTAGCGCGATCACTCGGGTAGAGTTGTCATATCTTGTTTCGTAAATCTGTCAAGCTTTTCGACCCTTGTTGGGCGCTGCCCGTGAGGTTCGTCGAGGTTTTTCAATGGGAGGTGAAGTTCCATCTTCCACATGGTCTTCCACTATGACCATACCATATGCCGCTTCCTGCAACTGAGCTCGGATTTCAGCAGCAGGCCGTCCCCGCCCGGTACCACCGCCACGTTTGGGTATTGTAGCAGCAAGTGGGCGATTATCACTACCCGACGAAGTTGACTCCTCCATATCGCTTGCCCCCTGTTTCCCTTTCTTCCGTGCCCCACCACGGTTTCTTGGTGCGCTCTCCCTGGCACTGAGGGCCTGCGGGTCGTGCTCGTTTAGCTTCCGCTTGCCAGCACGAGCAGGACCCGCACCAGCAGTGTCAAGCATGTGCCATGATGGGTCCGAGAGGTCAACGTCGTTCTCAGCGATGTTGGCTTGAACCTGGCTAAGCCGTTGGAGTGGTGGGTGCCCACGCTTTCGATGTGAAGACGGGCCTAGCTGGTCAAGTTGAAGTAGTTCGAGATCAGAGCTCACCGAAGGTTCATTATTGGGGACGACGGCCATTGAATCGTCGTCGTCTTCCGGAACGGATGACAGGGAAGAGCTTCCAAAGGATGTAGATGCAAGGGAACGGTTCGCATCGCGCATTTCGGTAAGGTTGGTGGGCCCCGCTGGATCATGTTTTTTCAGCCAAGGGTGATAACGAGCGGCTGAGAGAGAGAGACGACGAGCTGGGTCAACCTCAAGAAGACAGTGAATGAAATCCTTCGCTAAAATTGATAAGAGATATTCAGAGTTAATGCGCGATAGACGGAGGCTTTAACGCACCTGTATTAGAAACTTCAACGCTGTCGAGGAAATTCCAGTCGATGGTTCGACTTGCGACGCGGACCTTCACGTCGCGTTGATTTTCGTCCTCAATAAACGGACTTGCACTCGTCAACCTGTAGAAACAATTCCGCGACATGTCAACACAGAAGACTAAGGTGATCACTTACATGGCGAACACAATGACACCAACGCTCCAGCTATCTACCAAGTGGCTATAACCTTGCTGATCCGTTTGCATGACAACTTCAGGGGCCAGGTAACTAGGGGTACCGCACATAGTCTATTGGACCGAGCTGAAGTCGA
Source organism: Austroboletus festivus (assembly GCA_038088875.1). Taxonomy (NCBI): domain Eukaryota; kingdom Fungi; phylum Basidiomycota; class Agaricomycetes; order Boletales; family Boletaceae; genus Austroboletus; species Austroboletus festivus. The sequence continues at coordinate 28,183 of JBBPJU010000126.1, read as the reverse complement.
TTCAGAAGGGACAAAATCATACGACGAACCTTTAGGAAAGTGTAACTATCGACAACTTTAGCAAGTCCAAAATCCGCCACTTTGACGATGGGTGGCTTATCGGAGGTCAGAAGCACATTCTACATACACAACATATATGAGCAATAAGCAAAGATTAGATGCACATTGACCGAACCTCTGGTTTCAAGTCTCGATGAGCGATGCCTTTACCATGGATGTACTGTGCGTGACAAGGTCAGGCATGACAGCAAAGGCAACCAAAACAAACATACTGCTAGGGCTTCGCAAAGTTGACTCGTGATGTGAATTGCCATTAGCTCATCTGCATGTCACAACTCAGACGACGTGCCCGCCGGAGAGCTGAAATCGAACCCACCAAGACCATTGTTCTTCACGATGAAGTCCAAAAGGTCACCACCATCGACATACTCGAGGACGAGATCTGAAAGGGACCGGTAAGACCAATCGCCGGTAGAGGAAAGGCAGCCCTACCAATGTTGCCACGATCCATAAACACTTCCTTCAACCTGCAAATATTCGGATGGTCCAGTTCCTCGAGAATTGCAATCTCGCGCATAAATGCATGACCCGGCTTTTCGTCCTCTGACTTGGTTTCGGTTAAACCTATGCGCCGTATCTTGTTCTCTTGGATCATTTTGATGGCAAACCACTGGCCCGTGGCGCGCGAGATGGCCTTCATAACCGTAGCGAACGAACCCTTGCCAAGTTCATGACTGAAGTCATAGTGTGCGTGGATGCCGCCACCTTGGGATTGACAGGCAGCCGTGTGTCTAAAAATGAAGCCTGAACCATAGCAAGGTCAGCGAAGAACCGTACACACAAAAGTGCAAACGATGACATACGGTAATCTTCTATACTTTCAGGTTGGGAAAACGGGGTTCCAAAGGCGATCTCACTCCCGTCTCGGAGAACGGCACTCTTGTCTTTGCCGATCTTGACACCATTGATCTACGGAAGCGGAAAAGTGTGGCGCAAAGAGTGACAGTGAGTAACACGCGTCACACAAAAAGAACGCGTTAAAAAACGTACAAATGTGCCGTTGGAAGAGTAATCCGCCACAAGCACAGCAGACTTGTCGGTTTCGTTGCCGTCCCACACGAGGCGACAGTGGCGATTGCCTAGAGGACCAGACGCGTCAACTCCGCGTCGTAGAACAACGCGTAGTGGAGTCAATGAAGGGAAATATACGCACTCACTTTCCCGCCTGGAAGGATGAGATCATTCAGGTCGTGTCGGCCAACAGTGACGGTGGGCTGGATTTTGAAGAAATCGATGCGCATTAGCAGGGGGCTACAAGGTTGGAGGAATCCCCAGAGAAAACGGTTGAGCTCGAGCTCGCCGATAGATTGAGAACCCGAGTAGTCAGTGGACTGTGTTGCTTGTTGGGTCTGCTCTTCTATATCATCGGTATTCATGTCGTTGGAATCTTGGACAGCTGGCTGCATGGTGAGTTGGAGGACTGCGCGATAGGAAACCAAAGGAAAGTAGTTGGTTAATGTGAATGCAAATGCTGTAGATCGCTATGTTGAAGTGCGCGTCGAGTGATGGTGGCGTTGACGAGCGATGATTGTGTGGGTGGTTTAAGTATGTAAATCGAGGTTCAGACTCAATTTATAGAAGCGAACGAGGACACAGAACAAAGCAAGACGGACCAAGGAACTCCTGTAAAAGGCAGCCTTTCCTTTGGGAGTAAACATTTGGTTGGCAGGAAAAAAAAAACCCCCAAGCAGGTTGCAGTCTACACACAAAGCCCGCCTTTGGTTCATCAGACACGCGTACGACACCAAAGTTACTACGATACGTCCCCAAGTTAGACAACATACGGTAAACTATCCATGTCCCGGTTGACAGAGTAAAGGAACAAACTAGGGTGCATCCTCCGGATCCCACCTGCAAATCTTGTCCAAAGGCCGATAATAATATTGCTTGTATTTTTTCGTCTCACTCCTCTTCTGGCGTGGCATAATAGCGCTTATCAGCGCCGCCCGCTCCTGATCATTGTCTCGCTCCGGAACGTAAAACCACCGGTCTTCGAGCACCCTGTGTCGCGATCGTTCACCACTGCTATTCACCTTGTCAAACATTCCAGACCGAACCCGTCCAGCTTCAAGTGCAGCAGCGATGACTGCCAAGAGTTCCTCCTTCGAGCGCTCGGCCACGAGATAAGGGTGTGCTTGCGTAAGAACAGAGCACAGCGCCGACAAATCCATCGAAGTTGCTCGCGAGGTGGCAAACGTTTCAACCAGCATGCCGGTCAGTGACGCCTCAAACTCCACTTCGGCTGTGTCCATTCGAACTGGTGGCGGCGGGGGTGGTGGTGGCTGTGATCGAGCATGACGGATAGACTTGCGCGAGTGGGCAGATTCTGAGCCAGTGTGTTCAATGGATCTCGAATTATGCTGCACCTCAGATGCCCTATCGCGCCGTGAAAGAGATTTAGTTCCGTGACTCTCAGAACTACGCGATAATTTAAATTTTTTGTTGGCGAGCCCTGACTGATCCGGCATGTAATTTCCAGTTTTTCCACCTTTCCTCGTCTCAGAAGACAGGCTGTCCGGCCGCATGATAGTACGTTTCTTCGTCGGTCTTGCCCATACGCTGCCAGTGTTGAATTCCCTCTTCTTCTTCACTTTCTTGTTGGGACGCAATCCACTAGGGGTGCCCAGGGACGCATCAAGCTCGTAGTTAGGGTTCATCGCCAGAGACTGGATAGATGAGAGTCCATCATGGGTGTGGGTGGCGTGTACAATCGTGCTTGGACTTGCTTTACGCTGTCCAGGGTGAGGCCTGTTTACCGTGTCCGATAGTGGCAATTTTGAAGGTTCTTCCTCGAGGTCCAATTCGAATTGGGATAGAGGTGAGAGAACGTCGTCCGCCTTAAAGCTAGCGGTCCCGAGTGCTTGTGCACGGACGTTAGTGGGTTTGGGTGAACCTCCAGGGCGGGGACTCGTATGGGGAGAAATGATAGGATCAGGTGAGCAAAAGGGAGGACATGCTTCACGTGGGGTCGGAAAGCGTGCAAGTTCGATAGGGGAGGTGCAAGCGGTTGAGGATATACTCAGCTCTGGGGTCCCAGTATAGGAACGGCAGTCGTTCGACTATAAGCAGAAAGCAGACTTAAGCGCAAATATATACGATCAAAAGTGAAAGAATTCTCACAGTTGAATGAGGATCGACAACAGAATCGACCTCGTAATCACCCGGAAAGGAAAGACTAGACATTGGCGACATTGGGGGAGAAGAGGGTGGAAGTGGAGAAGAGTAGCGCGTTGTTTTGTATCGGTCTTCTGACGATGCAGACGAAAATCGTTCCTTAGCAGAACAAATTCTCGCGCGCTTGTGTAAACGTTCCCTCATAGGGGATATGTCTGCGGGTCGTTTGATGGGCGAAGAGTGCCCACGCGCAAGTGGGGAAGCTTGGGATCGTACGCGTGGTGCAATCGGACTGCTCAACCATCGACCGCGCTCGGCAGAGGTCGCAAAGTACGTTTCGCGTATATGGATATTCATGCTTTCGAGGTCGTATTCCTCGCGGTCGTCTGCAACTGTGCTGCCCACTTGCGTAGAGAGAGTTGTTGTTTGGAAAGCAGAAGAGAAGGATGATGAGCTGCATGATAGCGCAGCTTTGCTCTGACACGTGTATGCTGCGAATTTTGTGATCAGGGAAGGGAAGGGCTGGGATTTGGGGGGAGGCGGACCCGCAAGATACGGCCAAGGGAGAGCAGTGTCCCTAAATTTGTCTTGTTGATCATATATGTTGGTATCAGTTTCATCGAAACAACAACTAGCTTTCCCTTCCTCGCATCCATGCCGCGGCATGAGGCGGGGAGGGGTCGGAAGCGGGGATGATGATGGTAAGGACGATGAAGGCGAAGGCAGGTCACCGAGGTCGTATATGATGTTGTTCACAGAGACGCTTGCAAAGACCGGTGTTGTCGTCCTGGTGGACTTTGAGGGGATTGTCGGCGGCGAGGGCGAACTGAACGAGGACATCGATGGCGAAAGGCAAGGTATATGCGGTCACGTGCAACTCAGCTCACGAGTAAACGCGTTTTGGCGCGGAGATTAAATCCCGGATTCGCGCCTTGCCGTAAATGAGACGGTCAACGACGGGCGGTGACGTCGGTGCCCGTCGTCCCTAGACTTGACCATTTGCAGATAGCACTGGTCCGTGCATGAGGATGGGGGTCCCCACACTCGGCTAAATTACTGTCCGATTATCAGTGGAGCCCAAGTGGAGCTCGGAAGATCTAGAACTCTTGGCCGTACTTCAATTCTGCACGGCAACTGCAAAGACAGGCTCTTTGCGCATGCATTTTCAAGTCGTCGTCGATGTTTTTTCGCGGATTCAAATCATTTGTCGCTGATCTACTAAAAGATATGTAATTGATGTCTCGGTTGTCTTGTCAATCTTACTGTTCTTGGCGGTAACGATCACCTAGCCCTCATTGAAGGCCTAATTACGGCCACATGCAATAAGAGCTGCGCAAAGAATTTTTAGAGTTGGTCTGATTCTTTCCACGGCACCATAACCACTTCCACACGTTCGTTCGTTCGTTTTTCAGCATGACTCTTTACAGCCGTCATCCGAGGTTCACCATAGCCCTCCTGGTCCTCATTTTCTTCTCCATTCTTCTTGTCGCAAACTCGGAATCAAATGACACGCTGCTCAATCCAGCGGGCTCTAGATGGGGCGGCTATCTCGTCGAGTCGCTAAGGATAGAAGAGCTGCAGTACCGAAAGATGCTTGACCGCCGACAGGACCTCATTAGGAAATGGGGTCCCACGCCCGACAAAATCGACCCGTAAGTCAGTCGCTTGTCATTCGGTATGCGTTAATATCGACGATTGTTAGCTTCCCGTCTCATGGCGAGTTCTACACACTCTGTAAGCGTCTTCGTATAGTGTTGATGTAGCCAGTCTATATTGCCTTTTAGGGGACTTCTTCCTTCCATCCTACAAGTGCCCCCATCGGGTGGATCGTGTTGGTGTCATGGGGGATGGCGGTAAATGGGTGTGTGGTTTGGAACGTATCATTCCCAAAAAGAAATGTGTCATGTACTCTTTCGGTGCGGTCCTCGCTTCCACAACTCTGGGCAGATTCAATGAGCCCTACCGTCAGGTATAAATGGTGAATCTTCATTTGAAGCCGATATCATGAAAGCCGCACATGGGTGTGAAGTTTATGGTTATGATTTCAGCGTCAACTCTGTGCGTATATGTATCAGTTCACCAGCTGCCAATTAACAGTTCACGCCATCAAGTTTGGCCCCGAGATCGAACTCAATTCGGATTTGAAGCGTCGTTCCCACTTCTTCCCCTACGCTCTTGGTCCCAAAGACGCCTACAGCCCGATCGACAATCCCAAAATGTACACCCTCCGTACCTTGATGGAACGGAACGGCCACGACTTCATCGATGTGCTCAAGATCGACATCGAGGGTAACGAATTCGATTCCCTTGAAGTTTTCATCGACAGCTTCCACGGCGAACCATTGCCCTTTGGCCAACTTCAGCTCGAAGTACACGTCTTTGGTAGCAGCGCATGGCAAGATTTTTCAAAGTTCCTCGGCTGGTGGGAGAAACTCGAAGCAGCGGGCTTGAGACCATTCTTCTCTGAGCCAAACCTCGTCTATGTAAATCTCGTGAGGGGCGTGCGTCCAGACTTGATAGAGGTACGCTTTGTTGTTTGCGTACCGGCGATAGAGCTAAAGTGGTCAAATCAGTACTCTTTCATCAATGTTCGCGGAAGTCACGAGCTAGTTTCCAATCGTCCCTTGCCACATCCTCCTATCTCTCATTAACATCTAGTCCCCCCAACTGCACTCCGGTATATACCTGTATCATAGTTGCACGGACTCTGACACCAACAGCACATTAGTCTCTTGATGACTTTGTCATGGCTCGTCTCTTGTATGGACTTTAACTACCTTTGAAGGAGTAGCACAGTTGAATCCATTCGCTTTGTCGTCCGGTGGTTTGAAATGTATGTTGAAGAAAGATTTATCGAACAAAGGAACCCATACACTCCAACTTCTTTTGGCCTGGTACCAGAGGCTGGTGATCCGTGTAAGATCGTATCGGATAGCGGTTTTCCGGACCGGCATGAGATAGAGATTCGATAAATATCGTCACATGCTCGTCTGCTGACCCGCTGATGTGGAGCAGGTTCAAGTTTAGAGAACTTTTTTCAAGTGTACCCCAGTGCAAAAGCCTTCCCCTTCCACGCTCTCACCTCCATACGACTACACCACAAAACATGCCGCGCACAGCCGAGACCGCCAGCTTCAAGGTGAGTGCATAATTCACCGTACACGCCGCAGTGCTCAGACGATCTCGGGCTTGTAGTTCAACCACACCATGCTTCGTATCAAGGACCCAAACGTGTCCTTGCCATTCTACCGGGACGTAAGGGTGCTCATGATCACATTCCACGATCCATCTCAAATATGCTATCCCACTGACAGACACTTGGCATGGATCTCCTCGCGGGTACGTTCAAGATGCACTGCATATCTGTCCGATGTAGTTGAGGCGACACGATATCACCTTGATAGAGCAGAAAATGAACGGCTTTACGTTGTACTTTCTCGGATATGAGCACGGCGACAACAAGCGTTCTCCAGAAGGAAAAGCCGCGACCAAATTCGACCGTGAAGGTATCCCCTCTTTCTGATGTCACGCATTACACTGACACCGACGCACCTGCCTCGATGATGGCTACGCCCATGCGACGATCAGGTGTTCTAGAGCTCACGCACAACCATGGGACCGAACTGGATCCCAATTTCCGAGGGTACGCAAGCGGTAACACCGATCCCGGCAGGGGCTTTGGTCATATCGCCATCACGGTCGATAACGTCGAAGCGGCGTGTGCGCGCTTTGAGAAACTTAGGGTACCGTTCAGGAAACGTCTCACCGATGGTAATATGAAGAACGTTGCGTTCATCTTGGATCCCGATGGGTGAGTATTGACGTTCTAATATCGTGATCGTGTCGGGTTCTATCTGGATGCTGATTTGATTCTGGGGCGGTTATTATGGGTAGGTATTGGGTCGAGATCATTCAGAGGAACCTCAAGCTTTAGGAGATAGCGAAACGGAAGTGAGAAAAACGAGGTTCATATCGCCTACTTTTTTTAAAAAAAGATGTTCAATCGGAGCATCTGGCTGGTGTCGGATACAAAACCTATTCCGATAGTGGTTAGCCTTGTTACTAAATAGCTCAAGAGGAAAAGAGATAAGAGATATCGATATCTTTCGACAGCATTTACAATTTATCGGGCTTGAAGTTCTTCCCGCCGATTCTGAATTCTTCTCACATACGGTTCAAAACGTTAGATTAGTGTCGAATTACGGGATGAACACATAGTATGTCAGTGTATCAATGGAAAATGGTGGGTTGCCAGAGCACCCTGAAGCTTTGTACTAGTGGTTCCCAACTTCTCAGACAAAATGCGGACTCAAGATGTAGCACATGCAACGGTACATACATAGTTGGTTTAAGTCGAGGCCACGTTCCGAAACAGCGCAGGCGCCTTTACACTTCACGTATGATCGGATGATGGCAGCGCATCCGAGAACTCCGAAGCGAAGGCGTTTCGGGACGGTTTGAAACACGTTCTATCCATAGTCAGTTTCTTAAAGAGGAATCAAGCACATACCAACCAAATTGCAATCGTTTAGCAATTAGAATCCCATTCCCCACCTCAAAGTTTAGGAGAACGATAGAGATTCTTAGCTTGAGGTATGTATCATTTGCTTTTTCGGCGCGTCGCAAAACAAAGTTCCTTATCGTGCCGTGATGGTTGCTATTACCAATTCGCCCTTTGAAAAATTTCGGTGCGTACACGGGAACGGTCTTATTATTATTTCAACCTCTCAACCTTCGCAAACGCACACCAACCCTTTTGGAGGCGAAAGAAAACAACGACCTATTTTGGGTGTCGACGGAGAGATCACAGACGTACCGATTTGCTTTGCACAAATATTCAGAACGTGTATTGGTGCCCATTTACTGTGAAGCAGTAACAAAAAGTCGATCTTAGATGAACGCGAACTCCATCGAGAATAAATCGCCGAGTCAGTCGTGGTCTGAATCATGTCACAACAAGAAAGACCTAGACACTTTCCCTGATTAAATACGGCGGCCATCATTTCCTTGGGTTTTGTAGATCTGCATTTGTGCTAGTCAGCGCTGACGCGAGATCAAGCTATAAGCCGACCGACGGATGATCTGGACAGAATCCTCCGATACCATAACCTCGTGCATCTCACCAATCGATTGGCGATTTTGGATGAAACTCGATCTGTAGGTTGGCTTATCAGTAGTCAGTATCATCTTTGACATATGACTTCCGTTGACTCCGCGACTCGACTGAGACATTATTCGATTCCGCTGGGTACGGGGATCCTGTTGGGGTTACTATTGTTAATTGGTTTCAGGGCTCTTCTAATTCATACGATCACCGAGATTAGATAGAGATGCGGTGGTGCGTGTCTGGCATGGTTGCCACATCTGAGTCCCACCTTTCGTACCAATCTGTTCGCTTGAGTACTGCGTACCTTGGTCATCTAGTCTGTAGTATCGACCATGTTAATGAGGTAGCAATGAATGGGGTCAATGCACCTTCCTCGATAGGAAGTTCCAGCAATGTTCGGGTTCTGGGCCATGGGCATTCGAGGTGTGGTCAAACGAACTGGCCTTAAAAGCATTATTCAGTATGGTTACCGGAGCCGCCAAGAAACCTTTCAGATTAACTTAGGGAGACAGAGGTAAACTGCTGACTGCGGTTGGCTTCCAGGTTAGCTGCGCTTCCGACCCATGTCACAAATCAAAAAGCTGTGGTGCAGGGTGAGAAGTGAGCATTAATTAGATTCAGGTAGATTGGGAGACTGACCTTGACTAAAACGGAGCAAACCCCCGTTGAAATTGAAATATATGATGAAGACTGTACCCGATTGTTTTCTCACCAGATGCAAAGTATGTTTTTGATAACAGTCCGAGTAGAACGATCGGACAGTGGTGAGTTGGTGATGGTCGAGAGGTGGAAGAACAGATGGAAGTCGACAAATGTCTCGAACAATATCAAGTGACGAGAGGCTAGTGGCATGGCCTTTGTACTAGCAGGACCTGCAAACGAGAAAAAAAGTGGTCAAGTTCAACATAGACAGCACGAATAGGGCCCGACTCGACCAGAGCCACGTCTGGGGCTGGCGAGATTGTTTCAGTCTAGCTGTCTCGACTGGCCAGCTGCTTCAGTTGGTCCGTTGAAACTCATCAGCCCTACCGCGGTGGTTGACGCCATAGCCCTTTATTTCCTGAGGCTGCGCAGGCAAATAAAGTGTTTTAATCTACAATTCCAATCTCTACTCTCCCGGACAGAGTGGAACGTTCAAGTAGACAATGGTCCTACATCCATCTCTCTAGCGGCCACCGGGAGATTCATTGCATACGCTTCATCGAGTCGTTCCGGATACGTTAACACATAACCCATATCGGGCCGGTTATCAGTCATACTGAGCGACTTTGGTCTGCTTCGCCTTTCATGATGGCCATCTTGCGAGCGATGGGGACGATAAGAAATTTCTGCGCGAAACTTCAGACACTACATTCTGCCGCAGACCTGCTTTCTTCACCCTGGTATATAATCTTTCCCCCGAGCCCCAAAATGTTTACGAAGTGCCAAAAAACATCCTAAAGAATCATTCAATGAATGATGTTTATAGCCTCGAAGATATTCTTAATGGAAGGCCGTATTGAAAAGGAACCAGAAAAGCATTCGGCTAAAAATTCAGACCCGTTCTGTTTCTCACCTCACTCTGGGTATATTCTTCCATACAGGTTGATGTATCGCGCCAACAATTCCCTGTTTCAAAGTAATTCGATCAGAAATCATCCAGTCTGCGGGCGGATATCCAGGGATGCAAAGTCAGATTTCTGACATCCGGCGAGAAGTGCAAGTGCATTGAAGCGGAATCGATGCACTGAAGGCTAAGCTTGCTTTTATGCGCCGTATGGTTGACGGGCCAGAAAATGCCTCGAGAGCCCCAATAGGCTGCCAGCGCCACCAGCAAAAGGTTTTCTTACCCTTCGTTGGCGTAGTCTTCAAGACCTCAGGCTGTTCTTATTCCTCTCGTATGATGACTCATCTCACTGAAGACTTGCTACACTCGATCTCGCACTTGCCGTCGTTCGATTTGGTCTACACGCTCTTGTCGAGAAATACGGGACATCCCAAGTTGCTCGTGCGTACCGCCATGCTTAGCCCCTTGGTCTAAGGCGGAAATACTGAATGCTTATCATTCGGCACCACAGACGACATATGCATTGGATATCAGGATCTAAGTAAGCCAGAATGTGTACACAGAAGCTCTGAAGGCTCTGCGACAAGATACATAGATCACATAAAGCCAGGTGAAGTAGACAGGTTGTCGAAGGATGAGCTAGCCTATTGACAGTTTCCGTATTACAAGCACAGCGTGGAATGCTCGACAAATGAAAGTATTTGTAACGTCGGATAACCAAGGGAAACTGCAATCTTTCTTGTGTTACACGGCATACTTTAGATCTTGGTGTCAGCCGACTCCGAGCTTCTTCAGCAAAGGACATAGTGACGTTACCGCTTGCCACTCTTTCGTAGGGCATTTGAGAGTTGTGATTGGACGACATTCGCCCCAAAAAGGAAAATAAGAGTCGCTTGTCGGTCTCGGCAAGCGAACTGTTCTCCTGGACTGCTTTCATATTTACTGAAGTTGAGGTTGTGAAAGGAAATGCCCTTCGATAGCGGCACAACAACATAACCAGCTCAGTGAATTCGGGGATAGCACTACTGTACAAAAACTGAGCTAGCATCAAACAAGGTTTTACAAGGGCGTAGGACCAAAAGACATTCCAATTGCTTCAAAATGCCATTGCTTTCTGAATTCAGTTCTTGGTCTTCGCAGCGAGCGAGACCTGTCCAAAGACGAAGTTCGGCACGCCCGGGTAAGGCCATGTATTTCCCGTGCCGGCACCCTTATACGAGGGAAGCGGAGATGGGTGCACTCCGTCGCCGAGGTAGGGGTAGTCCTTTGTCACGATGAACGGCCAGGACTCGCTCCCAGCAGGAGGGTCTGCACTAATGTGCTTGATGGGACTGCATCGCGTTTCCGTCATTGATCTGAGCCAGAGTGCGTCGAGAGAGACTTACGACAAATTAGTGACTGCATCAGTCATGGCAAGTTTGCACTTGACCCGGGGGGGCGGAATCTTCTTGCCCTGGTCACACCAAGTGACGGTCAAGGTAAGCTTGACGCAGTAGCCAGGAGTTGCACCAGTGAAGTGGCAACCCGCGTACTACGTTGGAATGTCAGCCCTGTATGAGACATTACAGGATATTACATACTGCAGGACAATCGGTGTTGATGGGACAGGTCTGGTCGACAGTGAGTATTTGCTGAAGAGAATAAAGAGGGGACGGACCTCGAAGCAGATTCCGTTGGGGAAGATCTTGTTATCTTCACATTGCAAACCCCCTGCGGAAGGCATGTCTCAGCATCGGTGCATACATACTGTCAAAAGAACAGACATGTGGAGCCAGTCGGGATGACTGGGTTGTCACACTCGACGATGATGGACCAGTAAGTACAGTAGGAACCGCTTTCGGGAATCGTGAGTTGGGTCTGGCAGGACCACGTCCAGCATTGACCGTTGGGTTGGCCGGGAACCCAGTTGATGTTCCTCCAGCACACGAGCGGGCAACTGAAGACCCAGTTCGCGAAATCGGTCACTGCGATAGTTCTGCGTGAGGACTGACAGGGGTACACCCGTGCAGAGATACGTACGCGTCGCAAAGTCCTCCTCTTGCTCGCTCGGCCAGGTCGGATACACCAGGCAACACTTGCGCTTCTGACGTACTTCCGCGACGAAGCAATAGTGGTTGTCGGGGTCACCAGGAGCCTGAACTGTGAACGGCATGTTAAACAGATAGAACTGATTATCGTCCGTGACAGAAATGCTTTGTTTGACAACCGTTCCGTTGCCATCGTAGGACTTTCCAGTGATCCCTAGCTTCGTGTACTGGGATGGGTGGAGGAAGGCACTTCCGTCAAGGCAGAAGATTCTGCTCTGGACATCAATGTCTGCCATAGTGCTGTGTCCACGCACGAAGACATAGTTGTTATTACCCCCAACGAGCTCGATCCCGCCGGCGCTAGAATAATCGACAGCCGGGTTCTGGAGATCATCCCAAATGCTCGCGCTAGGCGGGTTGGTTCCGACGGGTTGGATATCTGTTGAATGATTGTCACTGGAGTGGACAGGTATGCAGGAACGGAAGAAACATACCGGGAGAGATACCACCTGGCCCAGGGTGCGGGAAGTTGTTCGTGTCACTCAGTGTTGCTCGGAACCACCAGCCAGTCGCTGCTGGCTTCGTGAGGGGAATTGGCCCGCACTCTGGCCGAGGGGGAGGAGGGGGGGGTTTGTAGCCGTGACGGCCATCATTTCCGCAGTTACATTCGCCCTCGCTTCCGTTCGCCGCAGAGGAACCAGCAAAACGAAGGTTACGGATCGCGTGGTGCTCGAAGATGACATTCAATGCACCCAATAACTGAGGGCGCGGAAGACCAGTTTTGAAAACTTGGAGAGAGATGCCGGAGTATGGTTCAAAGAGGACTTGTCCCGGAGGGGAAAAAATGTTTAACGTTAAAACCCCATCGTAAGGCGGCTTGAACGAGAATTTGCGTTCGCCAAAGGATGACAGCGAGGTGCGTTGTACAACTATGACCCCGCAATCATCGACCAAGGAGACCTGCACGCCTTCGGGGACTCGCGTGCCTTTGTGCACCTATGTATATTCGAGTAAGTCCGGGAAATCGCACATGCCTACAAAATAGTAGTGGTACTCACATTGAGGCGGAAAGAGAGTTCGATTGGTGTCCTATTAAACACGCGGAGTCGCGTGTTGGCTGAAATGTGCTTCAAAGTGGGGTCCGCGGGAACCACCTAGGGAAAAAAATGAGTTTCATTCGTTCGGAAAATAAAGGGAAAATATTACATTGTAGAATGTAAAATTGTTGTCACGAGATAAGAAATTGAGAAACTCGTCCACACCGAAGTTCCGTAGATCGATCGCTGGCTTGGGCTCATCTTCCTTGGCGGGATTATGTTCGAAGACATGAGCGACCAAGGAGTGTGTGTGGCCGCTAGTGTAAGGTGGACGGAACCGCAGGGGACCATTGGAAACGTCTGTGTTCCAAGTTTCATTTTATTCGATAGTACTCTGAAATAAAATTCTTACATCGGTCTGGTTTTCCATTGTCCTTTGCCGGGATTACCACTGGACCAGATGAAACGGGTTTCGCATCAAGCCACACTTGAGGCCACAAGATCAACTCGCTTGGCACGGCCCTCAAGTAAGTAACGTGGGGCTTGCCGGAGCCATAGCCTCGAATGTAGACATTGTTAACGTGACCGCCGACGATAGGCATGCCCGTGAAGCCGCGCCAAGAGGCATCGTCGACGAGCGCGCTTTGATCGGCCGTCGTGCCATACAGCGGTATGATGTCGGGGGACTATTATGCATCAGTTTCACTTTTGCATTACAGCAAAGGGCACGACATACAAAAGACAACGCTTTGGGGTACATTTCTGGACGCCTCAGGGCGTCGTCATCGGGATCTAGAGTGAACGTCAGCATAACAATATGGTCCACCAGACCGACGAAGAACAAACAATTTCTTAAGACGAGACCACCACGGCGAAAGGCTTCCGCTTGCAAGTCAGCCATGATGAATGAGTTTGAGAGATGCGAGAGATGTAAGAGAGTAGAGCGTTGAAGTGCTGCTGAGAGAAAGAGGAGAACTTACCTGTCTTTATATCTCCTAGAGAATACTGCTGACAGAACTAGAAATGGTCATCACAGACCACAAACACGCAGCGAAGGTTGCTGTGATCGGGTAATGGTCATTCCGACAACGGCAAAAACTAGAGTCGTGACTTGATGAATGGAAGCAGACCTTCAAGGCGAATGGGCGCGTCCAATAAAGCATCTTTCCGTTTTTGACAGAACCCTCTAAGTCCAGAATACGGGGAGAACATGAGCGTTGTGATCATTTGACTGCCATTCTAGCGATCCATTCACACGAACTTCATGTCAATGACGAGTGAGACTTCACGCTCGGGTTTCATGGTGATCGCCCAAAACTTCTTCCCTCCCCACCCTGACGACGCATTCAGTGCGCATGCGTTTATTTCATCAGAATTAGGATCAAGTTCATCAGAGTCGTAGACGTGATGTACATCCGAGTCTACTGTATAGTACAGAGCGTGAAGTAGTCAGTAGACCTAGATGGTAAAAATGTGACAACTCACCAACAATTATGTGGGCGTCTCGCCCGCTGTCAATGCCAAATGCCCATGCTATGTCGATGATCAGAAAGGAGCGCCACAGGGCCGCGTGTGAGAAAGCGACGATTGAATTTACACGTCCGCGACAGGATGATCGTCCGACGGTTTAAGTCGAGTCTTGCGAGTCAACGAAGCCTGGTATAAATGACTGTCTCCATAAGTACCTATCTTCCTATAGGAAACTAATCTACAACCACCGTGTTCTCAATCCGGGAGCATCTCACAATATGCGGAACACACAAATGTTCAGATTTGAAAAGATGACGGTTGATTGTCGCTTGTACGTCACGCAGGAACCAGACGGCCCAGCCTCAGGTACGATGAATGGGCGGTTTTCTGTGGGATTTCAGTGGAATTAGCAAGGTCGGGACTCGTCTGGATTTTCTAGAGGGAATGTCCGCAAATGTGGGCTTGGCTTTAAGAGCGGAGCTGTTCCTCTTCCTTTTGCTACGCGCACTGCATTATTAGATGAAGTCAGGCGAGCCGTCTTCGTCAGCTCATCGTGGAAGAAACGTGCGTCTATGGAAGTAGAGAGGTTGGAACGACAATTACCGTCCAATTAATCACTGAAATACTACTGCATGAGAATACTACCATCCAAAGCTGTCAACCATTACTTCTGCAAAAATTCTCGAAAGAGGAATCTGTCCTGGAGGATGCGCCCCACAGACAAGCTCTGTCATTCCTTGGCTATACCAACCAATGGTTTAAGATTCTCTCTGGAAAGTATGCTGCTGTATCACGAAAACCCAGAAGCATCATTACATCGACGATCTTAGACATGTTGCCATCAATCTGTCAATCGTGTGATCCATTTTCGGACGAGCGTGTGCTGGCGGATCCAGACCGCCAGTTTGCAATCCACTGGCTCCAGAAATCGCCACCACATAGCTGTTGGGTTATCTGGTAACTCAAACCTGCTCACTGAAGTTTTTGTCAGATAGGATGGAAGGGAAAGCTGAGGTCTTGCTCAGGCTCGGGGACCGGGGTCGGGGACTGAAATGGAGCGACAAGAGCTCATTCGCAGTCACAACTCTCTTATTCAA
This sequence comes from Austroboletus festivus, assembly GCA_038088875.1. Lineage (NCBI taxonomy): Eukaryota > Fungi > Basidiomycota > Agaricomycetes > Boletales > Boletaceae > Austroboletus > Austroboletus festivus. The sequence goes on along the minus strand of JBBPJU010000126.1, from coordinate 12,725 downwards.
CGGGGAAAGAAGCGATGATTTATTAAGGCGATTCACATGACCCAATGAATGATTTAAGACTAGGGGCAGTGGAGGCCCCCCCGCCCTAGTTCCAGGTTGTCTGCGGGATCTTAATTCTAATTCCGGCCCGATCTCCTCTGATCCTTAGCGTATACTCATAAACTAGGTCATACACACTAAACACGTCTAGTTACTGTGTAGATACATATGATTTATTGGTAAAACCATTTTGTTTGTTGGCTGCACCTTGTGTTCAGTTGCATCTACCTCTGATGGTATACTATGAGATCGCGGTCATTCAAATTGGATCGCCGCTTTCACCTTCCATTTCAGGTAGTCAATATATGTTCCATCAATTGTTCACCAATTATGGATTGCAGTGTTGCCAGATCCCACAGACAATGTCGGAGGAGGCTTTCTTCCGATGCGCCCGTCGTGACCGTGAAGCCCGCACTTGAAGGCTTCCACGCACATTGTCATGACGAAAATAACTCAAAGTTTCGCGAATGAATTACTGCAGTCAGCCGGTCACAGCGTTCCTTGTTTCTTAGTACTCCGCAGTCAGGATATCCCGTAGATAACGAGAGGGAATTTCATTGGATGACATTGCCTAGAACACATGCCCAAAAAATTCTGGCTGCTCATTGTCATGTTTGTGGATATCTATCTCCAGGGCCGCTTCTAGCTGGGAAGTGTCAACGAGCGATAAAAGGCGGGTGAGTTCTCCCTTGTTCGTCTGCAAGACTCTACCTCAATCTTCTTTCTGCGATCTCGAGCAAACCTTGAACGCACATAATGTTTAAAGTCCTCTTATTGAGATATTGTCTGCTTCAGGTCTCGTTGAAATACACCGTTCCAAGCTGAGGTTTGTTCTAGACTCCGATGGTTATGCATTGAATCATCTCTAAGGCAGTCTTTTGCATGCCTATTTAATTCTCGTCGGAATGCACAGTGGAGCTGATGCGTTGAAGGAGCCCGGTCTCATGTGTTGCCAAGACCGACCGACTGAATGTAGGTGTATAATGTGATCCCGCAATCTTTCCTCCCCGTGTCTATACCTTTCCTGTAAAGTATTTGTAAAGTGCTAATCGCTCGGTTGTTGACAGTAGCACCTAAATTTACTGACCTGATCTGCTATGAGGTAAAATAACTATACGGATACGGAATTCAACTGGTCCATATGGCTGACCAATACATGGCCTGGACATTCAAATTCGTCCCGATAAATATTTGGCATCGCTACAGAAAATAAGACTATCGAAAGAAACAGAGGGGAAAACCTCAAATAAATACGTGCGCGACTACAATGGACCCATGACTTACAGAGCTGTCAGACAAGAAAGGGAGAGAAAAGAAGAACATGTCGGTCGAGTCGATCCGCGACGGGTACAAGGACAACAACAGCGCAAACCATGGAGAAAAAGAGGAGGAAAAAGAATAAATAAGCACCACGTCACCGAAGTATGGACGAAATCAGCCGCAACGTCCGCTCGTCCATCCCCCGCCGCATATTCGACGCATCCATGCGCTCGGCCATCACCGCAATCGTCATCGCCGACGCCGCGTTCTCCAGCCGAACTAGCAACGAATCCAATACCAACATGATCTCCAACTCGCTCATCTTGTCCTGCATCGGGGGCAACAACTGATCCAGGTCGCCGTACATGCAATCCTTCTCGAGCTGCTCGTCGTCGGATAACTCCGACCCCGGCGGCGGGATGGCTTCTTTCCGTTTCGGATAGGGGCGAAAGACACGTGCACTCGCTAGGGCCTCGAAGCGGAGACACAGCATCGCCAGTTCGCGCACCTGTCGAATCGTCCACTGTACCTTGGCAGGCGCCGACGTCGACGAACCGGCCGACCCTGTCAAGTCTATATCCTGCCGCCCCGCAACGGATCCTGGATAGATCAACGACACCATCTCGGGAATTTCGAGCCCCTTGAGCTTGAGCTCGCCTACGGGGATCACCTTGATGTTCATCCGCCGGATCGCTTCGATCGCATGTAGGGGCTGGACGTCAGAGTATTCGGTGTCGGGTCCGGTTTCAGTGATACGCGCATTAATCTCCCGGACGACGTCGGCGCTACACATGATTTGTCCCCCAGCGGCACTTCCACTGATCCGAGCAGCACGAATGACCATCGGGCCAAAATAATCCATCCGATTTGTGATTGGATCCGGTTCGCAGACAGGCGTACCGCAGTGAATCCCCATGCGTACCGAAAGCCCACGTGCGATCAAATTGCCCTGTCCATCCCACACCTCTTTGCCCTCGTCAGACTCCAGGATTTCCAGCGGCCACGGTTCGTGCATCAATTGGACCTGAACCGTCATCGACCACCACAACGCGGCCGACGTGGTCGGGAACGAGCACATGAACGCGTCCCCTTCTGTCTTGACGACGTACCCACCGCATATCCGCAGCTGTCGACGCAAAAGACCATTGTGCAACCGCATCGCCGTTGGCATCCCTGCGTTCGTCTCCCACAATTGGGTCGAATTCCGGATATCGGTGAAGACAAGACACAGGTGACCCGTGGGAGGTGACACCTCGTAGTCCAGCCGAGCGATAGTACGGTCTTGAATGTCCGTCTTCTTACCTCCTCGCTTTTTCGACAGGATGTATGCCTCCACATCCGTCGATGAACCCACACTCGGCTGCGTTTTGGGGCGGAACAAGTCCGCGATGCAGATGACCATGATCATCGTACTCCCGTCCGACCCATAACTGATCGCAAAGTCCCGCAACTTTTGCGCTGCGATCATTGGATCAGATATCTCCGATCGCGCGATATCCACGGCTGTCTGGTACGAAATATAATCCCACAATCCTCGATTACCAATGATCACGAACTCGTCCTGCTCCGTCAACTGTCGCGCCTCCGCGAATGGTCGAGCATTTACCACAGGGAAGTGGTAAAAGTAACCAAAGGAACGTGAGGTATCGATCTCCTCGTGTATGAGGCCCTTTGGTGAGATCCATCCCTCCGCTGCCCGTATTCGCTCCGTCTCAAGCCGATCAAACGGGTCATGCTTTCTCGAGAACAACTCGGCAGAGCCCTGCATCGAGACCACCGCGAGTGCGTCGCCCGCATTTGCCACGTACATGATTTTCCCAACAAAGTAGAGCACAATCCCGGATGCTCCCGCACGATACGAACTCTCAAGCGAGTTTGTACCGGCCGTCGATGCGCTCACCTGGGACATTTTTCGATTCGACGTATTCCCGGCGTACAGTGTGTCGTGCAGCTGCTTGTTGAGCCTCAGAAACGTCCGCCGCAGCGCATCGAGTACCGTCTCGTTCTTTGATTGGTCGATCTGGCCTAGGTGTGTGCTGAGCTGCGGCAAAAAGTTGTCATGGAGATACTTCGACAAGTGGTTGTTGCTCTGTGGTGCATCAGATCGCCCAAACATGGCAAACACAGCCTCGTCTTTTTGGCCCCGAAACTCTGGCTGAACTAGGTCAAACATGGTGAGATAGCCGGCGCTCCCCAGGTTGTCTGCGATCCCATATGACATCTTGTTCACTTCGGAGAGTGAGGTTCGGACACGTCGATCTTCGGTATCCTCCGGGATGTTAGGCAGGAAAGTGGTGGTGACGTCAATGAGACCAAGGACACGCAGCGAAGTCAAGTCGGAAAATTCGGCGAGGAGATTGCGCCCTCCCTCTGCCCTGTCTGGGTGATGTCGTGAGCCAGGGTTTTCTGGCTTGATTTCAAGTCTCTTGTTTCCCGACAGGTTGAGGTACTTGAGATTCTGATTGAAATTCCTATTACAAGACATCAGTAACCTGATCCTGCAGGACGACAATCGCCATAAAAGTGGGAAAACCCACCAATTCCAATCAAATTCCCAATTGTTGATGTTGTACCTCAGTAGGTTGCTCCCCGCATCGATGACTGTCAAACTTTGCACCCTACCCAACTCCTGAGGCAGCGTCTGCAGCTTATTCCCATTGAGGAACAAGACACTCAGCCGCGTCAATTTGTGCAGATCCTCGGTTGGTATACTCGTCAGCTCATTGCCGCTCAAGTAAAGCTCCTCTAGTTTCGTCAGGTTGCGAAGAAAGGATGAAGGGAGTTCCTGTATGTCGTTAAAGGAAAGATTGAGTACACGGAGTTCTTTTAGGATGGTGAATGGCGGGAGTGAATCGTTTGTGAGGCGGTTTTCGCCGACATACAATTTTTCGAGCGAGTATGAGAGGGGAGGGGAGGGTCGGCTGGGTTGTGGTTGCACCATGGCAGATGACACTTTTCTGGCGATTTGGAAATGTGACCTTGCTCCTGGTGGGGTAGGTGGAACTTCGAGTGATATACCAGCCGCAGGAGGGGTGACGAGTGAAGTGTCTGGCGGATCGTGCCATGTATCGATCAGGTTGGACGTGACGTTGATCAAGGTCAGGGACGAGCAGTCCCAGAGGGAGACGGGAAGTCGCCTAAGACTGTTGTTATGTGCATCAAGAGTTTCTAGGCGTCGGAGGGAGCCAATGGTCTCAGGAAGAGTGCCAAGGTGATTATCAGAACAGGAAAGAGTGATGAGATGACTAAGTTCTCCAAGTGAATCAGGGAGTGTGTGGAATGAATTGTGGTCTAATTTCAAGGTTTGGAGTGCAGAAAGTTGTGATAATGCAAGGTCGTCGAGGGAGGAGAGTTTCGCATGAGATACATCAAGGGAGGTGAGAACAAAAGGCGTTTGTGCAGAGGGTGCGAGTTTGAGGAGCGTAATGTCGTTAAATGAGACGTCAAGAATGGATGTATAGTGTGATGCATGAGAGAGGTCGAGTGCGTGGATCATGTTGTGGTTTGCTAAAAGCTTCTCGAGTCGAGGGAGTGTATGCGCAACGGAAAGGTCAGCTATATTATTTCGTCGACAGTCGAGGACTTGGAGGTTAACGAGCTGGCTACACTGTTCGGGTAGTTTTGATATCCGGTTGCCGACGAAAACGAGCTGCTCGAGCGCAGTCAGTCTACCGATGTCCTCTGGGAGTTCCGTGATCATGTTAAACGATATGTCAAGGTCTCGGAGGGCGGGCATCTCGCAAATAACGGCAGGAAGACGGCTAAATTTATTGTTGGATATATTTAATGTCTTGAGCATTCGTAGCCGCGGGAAATACCAAGGGAGTTGCTCCATGCGGTTGTTTTGCAGCTTGAGGGTGTTTAATTCGGGTATACGTTCGAGCGCAGCGTCATCCAGGTCTGCTATGCGGTTGCATGAAAGATCCAAGCGATGTAAGCTGGCTGAATGTCGAACGCTCTGGGGAACTTTCTTCATCGCCATACTCGAGAGACGAAGCTCACGTAAGATGGTGCAGGACTGGATAAAGTCGAGAGGTATCTCCACCATAGGATTTCGGGACAGATTAAGGTATACGATGGATGCCGCGTTCCTATGAAAGACAATGGGTATAGTGGGCAAACTACACCCAGTGAGATCCACGTATTCGAAGGTGTCAAAGTTCAAATCCTCCGCCTGGAAGGAATCAGACGTAGACATCGGATTAAGCGACGGGACGGACCGTTGGACCAAGCAGCTGACTTTTGTACACAAACTTGAGAAGAAATGTCATGTCTTCCGCGGCAAGGTAGTCGAGACTGTCGAGTTGATCATATCCTGCTTGTTCCAAACGACGACGGGTTATTAAGGCAGGTCGCTCAGATGGGGCCAGAATTCGTTCTGAGAGGCATGTGAAACAAAGCCCATGGACACCGAATTTTTTACATACCCCTTCCTCGTTCTTTGAGATACAATTTGTGGGTCTCTCGGTCGTTATCACGCAATACTTTGGCATTGAGGGAGGGAGTGAGATCTGAGACGGTCGCGTGCGGTGGGATTGAAGCGACATGGTAAGAGCCGTTGGCACGATATATGCGTACAAGTACAGACTTGCTGGAAGTGGTTGGTGATACTGGCTTGTGAGCATAGTGTGTTTTTCTGCGCATACGTTTTTTGTTGGTGATATCGCTGACGACGGACGGGTCGTCGTGTGTTCGCGAGCTGCTAGCGACGAGGCTTTCTTCTGAACTGGAACCCTCGCCGCGGACGGACGTGTCCATGCCCTCCTTTTCGATTTCCCAACTTTCGGGCGCGGTCCATTTGTGTTCGATTAATTGTCCGGCATCGGTATCGGGGTCATAGGTACCCGTGATAGTTTTTGGAGATATTCTGCGATCCTGTTTAAGCCAACGTTTCGAGGATACGGAGGAAGGTCGAAAAGGATCGATGAACAAGGATGGAGAAGGGGAGCGGGGGGTGATGCTGGACAAGCTGTGGCTACTCGAGTCGAACCCGCCAGAGGAAGAGGCACTCGGACGGCTGGTGAGCGTGCCGGCTGTGACGGCGCTCGTGTCGATAATGTCCTCTATGTGAGTAAAGTCGGTGTCGATCGTGAGGAGTGGTTCGTCTTGAGGTTGGACAGGGGGAAGTTTGTTAAGACGGGATCGTTTTCTGAATCCGTCCCTTTCCTTCTTCAAAGGGGGTGAGGGTACGGGGGATGCGTGCACGGTAGGACTGTGATACGGGGTCATGTAAGTGTCGACGGAGACCTGGGAATGGTTTGGGGCGTATGCGAGGGTAGCCGTGCTGTCATTGAGCGATTCAGAGGAGGTCAGCTTTAAGCGGGAGCGCTTTTTCATGATGATGTCACTCAAAAAGTGGAGCGAGTTCTTTCCCTTGCGCGAGTCAGCAATAGACGCGTCGGACACGGAAGCCACATAAGTGTCGCTGGTGAACGAGTGTGAGTCGCTCGGATGAGAACGTACCGAGGCCGTCGAGGTTATGGACGGTCGGAATGGCTTGTATGGGAACGCCATCGTTCGTTTTGTGGGCTGCGAGGAAAAGAGAATGGTAAATAGCCGTGGGTATGCGTGAAAACGGACATGCATCCAATTTACCCACCGGGTCCGTCCAAGGTGTGATATCGGGATTCCGCCCGGTAGTAGCAGCGTATGGCGCCGTTACTTCTGGATAAGCCTGGAGAGGTCTCGGGGGCATTGTGAGCAGGTCGTCGCTCGACGTGAACGTGAAATCATCCCGGCTGTCGTGGTGGTCGACGACGTCAGTACGAGACATGATCCCTACCGATGCTGTGGTCAGCGATGTGAGTAGCCCCCATCTTTTTTGTACTCGGCCCGATTTATTCCCTTATATAGATAATTCTCGGTACACACAGCTCTCGTCTCAAGCATATAATCTCGTTTGACTGCGCGCCATCCGCCAAATACATACTTACTAGCCATGTTTCCCTCCCCACCGCGAATGGCAGCGAGGGCAGCCTCCTCCTCGTCCTCCTCCTCGTCCACGACGGTCCAACTGCCCTCCAGTCTCAAGGTTCGCCATCTCATCCTCGGTTCGAATCGGAAACTCAACCTTGCCAGATTGTTGGTGTCATCCTCGCCATCGTCAGCGGTCTCCTCATAGGATCCAGTTTCGTATTCAAGAAAAAGGGTCTTTTACGCTCGCAGGCCGGGCACGCAGCAGGCGAGGGTGTCGCTTATCTTAAATCGGTTAGTCTCAGTCTATTTCGCGCGCGAAACATATATCTACCATCCTCACGCCTGGAAGCCGCTATGGTGGTTGGGCATGACAAGTATGTGTTCCTTGTCACATATCGAAGTCTATCTTTATCTGACTCTCCCTAGTGATGATTCTCGGTGAAATCTGTAATTTTGTCGGTACGCCTCTCTACCACCTTCCCTACGCCATCTCACCTTCCCTCTGTAGCATACGCTTTCGTTGAAGCTCTCGTCGTGGTCTGTGCTTTCATACGCTTTAGTCTAATTTCGTCCGACTCATCCGTCCAAGACACCTATGGGCGCACTCTCTGTTGTAGTCAGCGCCATATTATCTTCCATATTCTTGAAAGAGAAGCTCACATTCTTCGGCTGGCTCGGATGCTCTCTTTGTATTGTATGCCCTCACTCCCTGTCATCTATCTTTTCTTATTTCCCCATTCAGATCGGTTCCATCATCATTGCTCTCAACGGCATGTCTTTGGCCAATTGCTACTTCACCCGCACTGATCCCGTTGCTCTAGGCCCCCAGGAACAGACCCCTTCTCAGATAACCGCATTCGAAAAGATGTTTATTGCGCCTGGATTTCTCGTTTACATTAGTGTACTAATCGCCGTTGCACTAAGCATCATCATTTATTTCGGTCCAAAGTTCGTTCTTCCCCCCCCCATTTCTTTGCCTTTTTTACTCAGCCCTTCCCGTCAGATACGGCAAGAATAATATGATTTGGTACATTACTGTTTGCAGTACAATCGGCGGTATCAGTGTCAGCGTCACGACTGGCCTTGGATCTGCCATCGTCACCTCGGTAATGGGGGATAACCAGGTACGTACAATTACATGTCCTATCACGATAAGTCGCTCATATTACTTACTTGCAGTTCAAAAATTGGTTTATATTTTTCTTGATGGGCTTTGTAGTCGTGACACTATGTGGGTATTTTCAAGTGTCGCTTAACTATCAGAACCTTGACGCTGCGCAGTAACAGAAGTGTACTACTTGAACGTCGCGCTTGCATTATTCAACACAGGTGTGTCTTGTCCCCATTTATCTGCACATTCCTCATTTTCTTTGCACAGCTATGGGTATGTCCTGTGTTCAATGCTTCATACTATATTCTAACGTAACGCGAAAGTAACCCCGACGTACTATGTCTTATGTGAGCCCCATACAGACTCGCGTATGATGACGATACTAACCCTTTAACCAAGTTTCATTTTGCTCCATGGTTACAACGATTGTTCGTATTGATTTTCTTTCCTTGTCGAAAATCGTCACACTCTAGTTCAGGTTCTTTTCAAAGGTCTTTCCGCACCAGCGTCCCAAATTATTACATTGGTGCTTGCATTTTTGACGATCTGTGTTGGCATCACGATTCTACAAATGTCCAAGATCGACCCTGTTAAACTCACATCGCTCGATCGGCGGTCGACAATGCTTCTCCAGGCGGCGCGTACACACACAGACCAGCCCGCGACGATCGACCTCGATACCGGCGAAGAAAAAGAACTCGCAGATCTGGAAGAGCCTGGAGTGGGTGCCCTACGCGGTTCCTTTGGTACCATTGGAAGCATCATGCGCGCACGGAGTGCTCGACGGGTCAGCCAATCCAGCCATTCTACAGGCTCCGCGCGGATACCTCGCGGGATGAGTGCAGGCGGAAGCATAATCGGAAATCTTGATGGACTTCCATTTTCCTCGATCCAACACACTGACCACACTTATGATGGGCTCACGCGACATGCATTGTATGACGCACCCATGCCCTCCTCGGCACGTGGTGACTCGATAGATCGCGACTCGCAAGTATCCTTGACGCAGAGCCCGCGGCAGACGGCGATCAAGTTTGGGACACAAGACGTGATACATTCATACCCACCCACTGGAAACCAAAACTCTCAGGTTACCCATTCTCTTCGTATGACGGCCGTCCCAGCCAATCTCGAGACTAAAGCCCCACCATCGTTCCTCTATCCTCCCAAGTCTGCCTCACCCGTTAGCTCTATACCGACCCTCCCTCCACCTCCAGGACGAGGTGCTGGAGTGGCTACAGGTAGAGGGGATGACCACATTCCCCTTTTGACTCTCGAAACTACGGGCATGGATGCCCAGTCCGTCGTTATGCCCGGACGGGGCAACGACGAACCACTTGCACCCACCGCATCCACCTATGGCACGCACGATCCATTTAACACGCCTTCGACGCCATCCATGTCCGCTTTTCCCTCAAATAACCTACTAGAGAATGAGGGCACGTCATATACAGCAGATCTGACGGAGAGCACGAGCAGCGAGCAGACGATATCTGGGATATTTACCCCTTCAGGACGTCCGGCCGTGCATCCCAACATCGGGACGGACAGTGGCAGCGTTCGTTCTGGAAATAGCGATCGAGCACGTAGAGATCGAAGTAGTTCGGTGTCGCGGTCAAGACGGTATCCGAAGGGGCATGACGACGCTGAAGAACGACAGAACTTATGGGAGCAGCAGTCACCGGTCGAGGAGGATGAAGGGGGTTATTCTGGTGTGAGACTCGTTCAGACGGGCTCGCGGTTCTGAGCGAGTGATAAAGGATGACGCAAGGCGATCTGCACAACCCATTCTGGGGCATGGAGGTTTATGGCGGTTCGTCTTGGTATGACGATTTCGCTTCTTCCTGCGTCCACGTATCTTTTCTCCTGGTCGTCATGCATACCAGGCTTGGTCGCCATCTTATAATCCACATGTTCATGCACGCACCTGAACGCGCCCTCAATTTTCCTCTTTCTTTCTATTTATTTGATTGGTCTTGTGAAAAGCCACTCTTATTCGACTGTTCTAGTGAGTCGTCCTCGTTGCCTCCTTCTCTGTTTCCCTTGCTTGAATTCCGTTTCTGTCGTTGTCTTTCATTATTCTCTTGGAGAGAGGACCAAGGGAGCGCGTTTGTATGTGTGTATATTGTTTCTGATAATCGGACCCTTGTAAGTCGCGGATGGATTGGTGCTGCACGCGCGTACATGTATGGGGGCGTCGTCGTGGATGTCGAGGTTACTCGTACCCATATACCATATCTATTCTATTATGGAGACAATCACGCGTTTGCGGTAGTGGACGAATGTCCTGGAGGCCAGCTTTCCGAAATGAGGCAAGTTCAAGGACCGCGTCTTCGTTCCGACTTGCTCCACACCGGATTCCGATGTGGATGGCGGGGTAACGTACGAATGATACCGACGGATGATTTCTGCTCACACGATATTTCACTCATTGCGTCGTCGTTGACCAACCGATTCGGACGTACATATATTTCCAAACGCACCTAGGCCCGTGAGGTGGGAAAATGTGGCAGCCTACCGTCCCGAACGTGATCGAGCCAATTCTTCTCGACCGACGAGAACCGACCAACTGAGGAAGATATTCACCAGAGCCCGTTTCCAAGTCTGGCGATAGCTATCTATTTTCTGTCTCACTTCCACGCGTTCGTGTACCAAGGTGAGTTCGCTCTTCAACCTCCACCACAGGCGCTCGAACGGTCGGTACGTCCCACGTGTGCCCCATTCCGAAAAAAAAAAGAAAAAGAAAAGCGCACGGGTCGGACTGTGCAATCATATACCGACTTATCCCGATTGATGGCTACGCGAATCAGAAAGCCACCGAAAACACGGACTCGGATGTGTCGATGGCAGTGTCTCATCCATCAACACACCAGGTATGACATAGCGCAGTCATAATCGTCTCCAACACGACAGGCGAGTCGGAAACATAAGCATGCATCACAGCGTGTTGTTCACTCCCGTTGAACCACAAGGCCTGCCCCTCGGACTCGGACTTGCAGGCGAACCGGGATCTTTACCCAAGTCATTGCTCAGCGACCCACTTATCAAAGGTCGACTTGGACTTCAAGTCCGTGCGTCGGACGGTGATATGAAGGAAGACTACGATCAAGATATGAACGCCGCCTGTCAATGATGTATGTCCTGCCCTGACGCGCTCAATAAGAATAAGGATCCCTGGATGCCTGGGTGGACAGCTTGGCACGACGCCAGCATAGACAGCCGACTTCCAAGGGACTATGGGCCGGTCGCGTGCACGGGTGAAAGTCAACCTGGGCATCGTCACAATTGACTGGGACATTCTAGAAAAACACATTGGATGAGGACACGTGCCAGCCTGGTCTGGGCGTAACGCCCCATCTCGCATCTTACTTCTTCGATCAAGGATCAAAGATAGAAGATAGAAGATACTCAGGCCAACCACGGTTGAGGCTGCTGCGACTTGCAGCTTGAACTTGTCACTCGGACTCGGCGACTGTTCGGTTCCGTGCCTCTGATTCGGCGTCAAGATATTCGCGAAGCGCATACCGAATCGATTCACGACGAATGAGCATATTGACAAGCGCCGTCCGAGTTGAAATCCGCCGGTATTTGAGTCGTACGACCTCTTCAACTATGTATGGCAACCTCATGTCCATGTCGTCAAGACACGCCGACGCCACTTTCCAATCCACACCCCTCCAGACGAACGATATTCCTCTCAAGTTTTCGTTTCTCTTTTGGAATAAGGGCTCCTAATCAGACCCGGGTAAATGGGTGGTGGGCAAGCCCCGCGGCAGCCCACCCGCGAGAAGAAAGACAAGGTGAGTTTAACGCATGCGTCCGGGGCCTGAACATGCCCCCTCGTTCGCGGATTAGTTAGAACGCCACCCTCGTCAACTCTTCCGACTCCGACGGTACGTTGGAATCACACTCACACGGTCTTTGAATGCGCGTTGGGGATGGCGAAACCGATCCGTCATGGATCCACCGAGTCACCGTAGCCCCTCAACTCTTCTTTACGTGGTATCTCGTATGCGACCCTTGCGGTGATGATCACAGCGTTAGCCACGGCACTCCTTCCTCTGCAGCGGACGCCACGATGTGATGATGTGAAGAGCGACAAGATGGGTGTCACACCCGGCGTGTGCATATATCCAAAAGTATATTCCTTTTTCCAGGGGCTTTCGAGCATGCGTCCACCGTTCTTTCGCCGCACCATGCCTCGAGGCGCGCCGGCGCTGACAGAGAACGAAATGTTTGTTGAAAAAGCTAACCTTGTCGTCCCCACGCCCGCGAGTGGGGGTATCTAGGTGGGGGAATTCCGGGTACAAGCTACAACGCCACCTGTGCGCATTCGTCGATGGGATGCACGCTATGCACGGAAATGAGATGGCAAGATGGACGTGCCCACCGGGCTTGG
>JBBPJU010000125.1:0-39839 GCA_038088875.1 Austroboletus festivus | reverse complement strand
ATGTGAATCAGCTATATTATATTGGCATATGGTAGACATCGTGTGGTTATTATTATTTATTTCTGTATATTATTGGGGTGGTAATTAAGTTAATTATTTAGGAATAAAATAAGATGAAATTTACAAATTTTCAAACAAGTGTTTTAACTGGTTTACTATTAAGTGATGGAACTTTAGTAGTTAGAAATACTGGTAATAAGGCAGGTGCTTATTTTTCTTTAACTCAAACTGCCAATCTAAATAATATGTATGTAGAAGCTCACATAGATCTATTATTATTTGTATTTGAATTATTTAAAGATTTTACTAATTTTACAGAACCAAAGTACAATTTTGCTAAAATTGGTACAAAATCTTATAAATATATATATTTTAATACTAAAATTAACCCTCTATTTACTTCTTTGCATAAAAATTGGTATAAAGAAAATAAAAAAATTATTCCACCTAACATTTCTCAATTACTTGATCCAATTGCGTTAGCATTCTGGGCTATGGGTGATGGAGGTAAATGCGGTAGTGGTTTTCATTTAAATACTAATAACTTTAAAAATTCTGAAGTTAAACTTCTAGTAGATATAATAGGTTTAAATTTTAAAATAGATTGTTCTATACATTCTAGAAATAGAATTTATATTCCATCTAAAGAATTAGAAAAATTTAAACAAGTTGTTATTCCTTATTTTTTAAGTAATTTTAAATATAAATTACAATAATCATAATTTTTCCTTAAAAGTAGGTATGTAAAATTCTATTTTTACAAAAAGGGCTTAATTAGACTATTTGTACAAGTTACAAATTATTATTAAATAATATAATGTTGAAATTTATTAAAAATATTATTAACTTATGAAAACTATAATCTTCTAAAACATCTCAATATATATAATATTGGTATTTACAAAACTATTGTATTCCTTATTGGAGTACTTAAATCAATTATTTTACATCCTATTTATAAGATATTTAAATTTATATTTAACATTTTAGTAATATTTGAAGGTATATTACTTGTAATTTATTACAGTAATGAATTATTCTACGATATGGATTTATTCTCAGATTTATATAAAAATATTTACGATATCTATATTAAAGTATTAAAATACATTAGAGATATAATAAATTATCTAATAGATGAAAATACTTTAGAAATTGTAGATCCTGAGAATACTCCATTTAATACTGAAAATTTACAAAATCAACCAGAAATTAATCAACCTAAACCTAAAATTAATCATTATATATATAATTTTTTATTAGTAACAAGTATTATATCTATAGTTATTTCTTCTGGAGTAATTATATATTACATTTATCCTGATATATTAGAATATTTTAAAGTTTGTATAAATGCTGATGAATCAGATTTAATAGATTTAAGTAATAATAATTCACCAAATACTAGTAATAATACTTCCCCAGATGTTACACCAAGAGTATCAGAAACTTATTTACCGAAAGCTAATGACGTAGATTGGTACTTTAGAGAAGAATAAATTAATTTTTATTTTAATCCCCTCCATTTTTTGGATATAGTTTGGTTATTCTTATTTATTGCCGTATTTTACTGGGGTGGATTATAATATTAATAATCTAAGTAATATTAATTTTAGTCTGTATTTACTTACCTCTGTTTAAATACTTTCACATTTTTATAAATTATAATTAAGTAATGTAATTATTCTAATAAATTTTCAAATAATGAGTATTTTTTTTTATAAAATAATATTATTAACTTAGTATATTATTTCAGTATATTTATTTATATATAATTTAATCCCCATTCTTTCGAAATTCTAAAATAAGTAAATTTCAAACTTATTTGATTAAAAAGTAAACTTTTAAAATTACTTTTTCAATTATTTAAAAAATAAATAAATTACAATGTCATATTATTTATGTAAATAATTAGATTTATTAAATGTCCTTAAGGGGAATAAAGCTTTATTTTACTTATGAATCTATCAATATTATTATTTTTAATTGGTATTTTAGGATTTATTTTAAATAGAAAAAATATAATCTTAATGATTATTGCTATAGAGATTATGCTTCTTGCTGTTACTGTGTTAGTTTTAATTAGTTCATTTGGATTTGATGATAATATAGGTCAAACTTTCAGTATATATATTATTTCAATAGCTGGAGCTGAATCAGTTATAGGTTTAAGTATTTTAGTAGCTTTTTATAGATTAAGAGGTAATATTTCTATTAGATCTTAAAATTAAATGTATTTATCAATTTTAGCTTTTCCTTTATTAGGATCTTTTGTTTCTGGATTTATGGGTAGAAAAATAGGTATTACAGGTGCTCATATTATTACATGTACTTGTTTAACTATTTCTTCATTATTAGCTACAATAGCTTTCTATGAAGTAGGGATATGTGGTTCTCCTGTTTCAGTATATTTATTTAATTGGGTAGATTCAGAGTTTATGTCAATTTCTTGGGAATTCTACTTTGATCAATTAACTGTCTCTATGTTTATACCTGTATTATACATCTCAACATTAATTCACGTATATACAACTTCTTATTTAGCTGAAGATCCTCATAATCAAAGATTCTTTTCTTATTTATCTTTATTCACTTTTTTCATGTTATTATTAGTTTCAGGTGCTAATTATTTTGTAATGTTTATAGGTTGGGAAGGTATTGGAGTAGTTTCTTATTTATTAATTAACTACTATTTTACTAGAATTCAAGCCAATAAAGCAGCTATATTAGCTTTAACTATGAATAGAGTAGGTGATATGGGATTAAGTATCGGATTCTTTGCATTATTTGCCTTATTCGGATCTGTTGATTATTCAACAATATTTAGTTTAGCACCTTTTATGAATGAAACAGCTATTACTATAATTAGCCTATTATTATTAATGGGAGCTATGGCTAAATCTGCTCAAATCCCTTTACATTCTTGGTTACCTGGTTCTATGGAAGCTCCTACACCAGTTAGTGCATTATTACATGCTGCTACTCTAGTTACAGCTGGTTTATATTTATTAATTAGATCATCTGCTATTTTAGAATTTAGTCCAACAGCATTATTAATTATTACTTTAATTGGTGCTAGTACAGCTTTCTTTGCAGCTACTTGTGGTTTAGTACAAAATGATTTAAAAAGAATAATCGCTTTCAGTACAATATCACAATTAGGTTATATGGTAATGGCTGTAGGTTTAAGTCAATATAATGTAGCTTTAATGCATGTAGTTAACCATGCTTTCTTTAAAGCATTATTATTCTTAGGTGCTGGAGCTGTAATTCATAGTTTCGCTGATGAACAGGATATTAGAAAAATGGGAGGTTTAATTAAATTCTTACCTTTTACTTATACAGCTATGTTAGTAGGATCTTTATCATTATTAGCTACTCCTTGGTTGACAGGATTCTATAGTAAAGATTTAATAATAGAATTAGCTTATGGACAATACAGTTTTTCAGGTATTTATGCTTATATATTAGGTAGTTTAACAGCTGGTTTAACAGCTTTCTACTCATTTAGATTAATAAGTTTAGTATTCTTAACTGTACCCAATGGTATTAAAAATGTGTATTTAAATTCTCATGAATCTAATTTTGCTGTGGTTATTCCTTTATTTATATTAGCTTTATTTAGTATATTCTTTGGATTTGTTTTCTCTGATTTATTTGTTGGAGTAGGTTCAGATTTCTTTGCTAATTCTATATTCATTAACCCTAATAACATCTCTATAATTGAAGCTGAATTTAGTTTACCTTTAGTAGTTAAATTATTACCTTCTATCTTATCAGTTTTAGGTGCTACAAGTTCTATATTATTATATCATGTATATCCTGAATTTATTATTAATTTAACTGATTTTTCTTTAGGTAGAAAAATTTATACTTTCCTTAACGGAAAATATTTCTTTGATGTAATTTATAATTATTATTTTATTTCAGCTGGATTAATTACTGGTAATGCTATATCTAAAGTATTAGATAGAGGTGTTATTGAATTAGTAGGTCCTTATGGTTTAGCTTCTGTATTAGAAAATACTGCAAATAATATTGCTAAATTAGATACTGGTGTTATTACTACTTATTCTTTATACATAACTATAGGAATATTATCATTAGTATTCTTAGTTTTCGCACCTTTATTATTTGATACTTTGATTATATCTGAATTTAGATTAATTGTAATATTTATATCAGCTTTATTCTTCTCTTTATTACCTAGTTTATCTAATAAACATTAATTTGGTATAAAATACTGATATTTATTATAACCTCTAAATAACAATCTATCTACAGTGTATAAAATTTATTTAACTTAATTATTCTCCATAAAAAATTAACAAATATTAGTATATTAATACTTTAAACTACATTTAGGAAATAGTACACACAAAAATAGAAATACAAACTAAACTATGTTAACTTTATTATTAATAACTCCCCTAATAGGATCTCTATTTATTTTATCAATACAAGAAAATACTTTAAATAGTCATTCTAAAATGAGAACTATTGCTATTACCACTTCTTTAATTAATTTATTAATTTCTATTTTCTTATGGTTAAATTTCGATTCTAATACAACTCAGTTTCAATTTATATCTGAATTTGATTACTTAACTTTTGGACATTTAAATTTTGGTGTTGATGGAATATCTTTATATTTTGTGTTACTAACAACTTTCATTACTCCTATTGCAATTATTTCTAATGCTTATAATATTAATTCTAACTTAAAATTCTTTTTAATTGCTTTCTTAGTTTTAGAGACTTTACAATTAGCTTTATTTTTAGTGTTAGATTTATTATTATTTTATATATTCTTTGAAAGTGTATTACCTATTTTATTTATTATAATAATTGTTTATGGATCTGGAGAATTTAGATTTAGATCAGCTAATTTATTCTTCCTATATACATTATTTGGATCTTTATTTATGTTATTAGCTATTTTACAAATTTTTAATTTAGCAGGTACTACAGATTTCCAATTATTATCATTAATTGAAATTAATGCTGATGCACAAAAAATTTTATGGTTGGCTTTCTTCTTAGCTTTTGCTATTAAAACTCCATTATGGCCTTTCACAGGTTGGTTATATAGAGCTCATGCTGATAGCCCTTTAGCTGGATCTATTTTATTGGCTGCTACTATATTAAAATTTGCTACTTATGGTTATATTAGAATTTTAATTAATTTCTTACCTGATGCTACAAATTATTTTGGTCCTTTAGTTCAAACTATTGCTATTATTACTTTAATTTATGCTTCTTTAACTACAATTATCCAACAAGATACTAAAACTCTTATTGCTTATTCAAGTATTGCTCATATGAGTGTAGTTATTTTAGGTTTATTCTCTAATAATATCCAAGGTATTGAAGGTGCTATTTTATTAGCTTTAGCTCATGGATTTGTTTCTCCTGCTTTATTCATTTGTGTAGGGGGAATTATTTATGAAAGAACAGGTACTAGAATTATTAAATATATAAGAGGTTTAGTAACTTATATGCCTATCTTCACTATTTTATTCTTTATTTTTACATTATGTAATACAGGAATACCTTTAAGTTTAAACTTCTTAGGTGAACAATTATCTTTAATTGGGATATGGGAAGTGAATCCGATAATCTCAGCCTTAGGAGCTACAGGAATAGTATTCTCTGCATGTTATTCTATATTCTTATATAATAGAATCTCATATGGAACTTATTCACCTAATATGCAGAATGTTATTGTATTGGATATTAATAGAAGAGAATTTATTATTTTAATTTCTTTATTAATACCTACAATATTCTTAGGTATATTCCCTAATGTTATATTAGATTCAATTCATTTATCAATATCAACTATATTATATAATTTATAATAAGCTAATTATTCTTATTACGGTAAATATATTACTCATTTGACTATAAACTTGTTTTCATTTGAATTTTTTAGTTTATATTATATTAGTTTTCTCCTCTCCTTATTAATTTATTATAATTATTTTAATTTATAAAAATATTAAATAGTTAGGGAAAGACTCTTTTTATTTAAAACCACTCTGTTTAAAGTACAAAATTATTATAAATAGTAATTTCTCTATTAGAAAGTGTTTATTATTTTTATTGAATATATTTCAGTTTGATTAATAAGGTAAATTATTTTAATAAAATATAAAAATATTTACTATAAAGATAAAAGTATGAGCTGAGAATATAATTTAAGTATATTAAGGATACAATCATATATTAATATAATTAAAATTATATATACTAAAAAAATTAGTAAGTAATTATTCTTTACAGCTGATATTTAATAATTTTTATATTGTATCGTATCCCTTATATTAACATTATACTCTTAACATTTTAATGGATTATTAAAGAAGTAACTAAAGTAAATATCATTCATTTCAATACTATTGTGTAATGAATTAATCACTTTATTTATATTTTCGAATATGTTTTAATTAGGTTAATAAAATAACTAAAAAAAAAAAATTAGCAAAAATAAATTGGAAAATAATCAAAGAAAAATAGGGAAAATAATACCTTTATTCTATTCAAGTTTAAAACAAAAATTATATTTATCTATGTCTATGAATCAAAAATATAAAGGAACTGAACATAATCCTTCATATGTTATAGGAAATTTTACTGGTTTCTTTAAAAATAGTTCTAAAACAAAAATGAAATTTTTTAGAAGAAAATTAAACAGTTTACAATTTTATAGTAACCAAATAAAAAATACCCCCCAAATAAATAATTCTTTAGACTTAGTAAATGTAACAAAAGAAAAATTAAATGCACAATCTAAAGTAAATGAAAATATCAGAATAAAAAATGTAACTCAGATTAATGATATTATGGAAAATAAATATATTGATAATAATATAATTAATAATATAAAATTTCCTTTAAATTTATTAGTTAATAATAATATTAATAATAATATTAAAAATATTAACTATATTAGATTGATTAGTAAATATTATCCTGATTTAGCTGTTAGTAAAAATAATATTTATAAATTTAATATTAATAATACTAAATTAATTAGAAATATTTATACTTTATTACATTCAGCTTTTATCTCAATGAGATGTTTCATTAGTCAACCTAGAATATCCTATGCAAATGATAAAATATTTATTCAATTATTTTTTTATCCAGATGTCAAATTATCTAAACATATGAATTCTAAATGGAGTCAAAATATAATTAATATTTTATTAAATAAATTAGATTATAAAACAAAAAAAGAAATTACAAGTTTGTTTAAATTTACTTATTTTAATTCTAAACAAAAAGTTATCAAATTATTTAATAAATTAAATTTTAATGATCAAAAAGAAGTATTAAAAAATTTAACTCTGCCATCAAAACAAACTAAAAAAATAATTGATAGAATAATAAAAAGAAATGAAGCATTAATAATGTCAGATATTGAAGCTCAAAAAAGAGTTATAAGATTATTTAATAATGAATTTATTAATTATAATGGACCTATTCACTATTCTGATGATAATTATAATATCAATAAATTACAGAATAATTCTATGTTTTTAAATATTTACAATCAGAAATTAAAAATTTTAACTCAATTATTAAGTAAAATCTTTAATAAACCTGTTCAATTAGAATTAATTAGATTACATTATCCTTTCTATGATCCTAATATTATTGTTAATTTATTAGATTATTTATCTGAAAATCTTAAAATTAGAAAATTATTAGGGAAAATTTATAAATCGGCTTTAATTGCTAAACCTACTGCGAATCTTCAAAGAAAAAGATTTTCTGTTATTCCTGCTTATTTAACTGGATTAACTATTAAATTTGCTGGTAGATTCCCAACACAAAAAATAGTTCCTAGAAAAACAGAACAAAAAGAAAAAATAGGAAGTTTAGCTAGAAAAAAAGCAGTGTTAATAGAAACTGCCAGATTTACAAATAAAAATAGAAGAGGATCATTTACTATTTCTGTATCTACAGGATTACATTTAAATAATTTTTTAAAATAAAAATTCATATAACTACAAAACTTCTAATCTAATTTATGTGAGTGATATTAATCTTAATTGAATATTTTTGTTTACTAATTATTTATATTAAATATAAATTAAATTAGTTAGTCACCCCCCTTGTACTTATTCTCATTCGCAAGTAATAGCGATTATATTCTTATATTTCTACACTTAGATTTATAAGTGCGTTAATAAATTGTATTATACAAATTTTAGTTTATATTACATATATTTACGTTTTTATTGATTCTTGTTCACAAGGAACTCTGCCTTTATTTAATTCATTTAGGTCACAAATTCAAGGTAAAACCTACTTAAGTCTTAGAAGAATTTATTTAATCTTTTAATATTTAATTAATTCAGCCTTTAGTTGTAATATTAAAATATTTACGAACGGTAAAACGTAGGCAAAAAAAACAAAACCAAAAAACAAATATAAATTTATATATGAAAAATTTTTTATTAAACATTTTAGCTTTTGGTGCTATTCTTTCTAGTTTATTAGTGATTACTTCTACTAATCCTGTTTTAGCTGTGGTATTCTTAATCTCAGTTTTCTTTAATATTGCAGGATACTTAATTTTAGTAGGTGTAGAATTTATTGGTATTTCATATATTTTATTATATGTGGGTGCTATAACTGTATTATTCTTATTTGTAATAATGATGATTAATGTAAAATTAACAGATATTTTAGAAACAGGATCTCAATACACAAAAAATTTCCCATTAGCTTTAGCTATAGGTTCTTTATTTATTTATATTATATTTACTGTATTACCTTTCCAATTAAATAATGTTTCTATTATCTCTATGTTCTTTGATTTAACTAACATGGTTAATAGCTTATTCTTAACAGTTAATAATTCAACTTTAGTTAATGTTTTAACTACATTTAATCCTTCTATTGCCGATATATCTATTACTAACTTCTCACAAATTGAAGCAATAGGACATAATTTATATACATATGGAGCAGCTTTATTATTAATCTGTAGTGTCTTATTATTATTAGCAATGGTAGCTACTATCTTTATGTCAAGAAGATCAAAATTCTAATATAATAAAATAATACATATGAAGAAAAAAATATAAGACTGTAGTTTAGTGATTATTCCTGAATAACAAAGATATAATTTTATAAACCCCTCCAATTTATTAATAAAAATAAAAAAAAAGTATTACTATAATTATTATTATATTACTGTTATATCACCGTATTTATAATTAATTAAACGTATAAATATAAAAGTATAAAGATATATTAATATATAATTAATTTAAAAATAATTAATATATAATTTATATGAATAAGGGTATTTAAAGTTTTAATGATTTTTATTAGTTTATTAATATTAATTGTGGCTATTGCCATTCCTTCTATTAGAATGAATTTGTCTCCTAATTTATTTATAAGGTTAACCGCTATTATATTTATTTATGCCGCAGGTTTATCTTTCAATTCCTTATATATTCAATCAATTGAATCAGGTTTAGGTATATATAGTGGTTTATTCCATGTAACTATCACATCGCAAATAATAGATATCTTTATATATATTACAGGTGCTTTAATATTAACAGCTTGGCCAATATTTAATAAACATCTATTAAAAAATAGTTACAAAAATAATTCTAATTTTAGATTAGAATCTGATAAATTAAGTTATGTAAATAATCCAGCTACTGAATATTCTTTAATTGTTATATTTAGTAGTTTAGGATCTTCATTATTATTATCATCTTCTGATTTTATCTCTATGTATTTAAGTTTAGAATTACAATCCTTTGGTGTATATATTTTAGCAACATTATATAGAGACTCAGAATCAGCGACTGCAGCAGGATTAAAATATTTCTTATTAGGTGGATTATCATCTTGTGTGATACTATTAGGAGTAGCTTTAATTTATGCATACTCAGGTATTACTAATTTTGAATCTTTATATAGTTTAAGTTCGGTTTTACATGTTTGTACATTTCAAGAATATGTATCATTAGGTATTATGTTCATTTTCTTAGGTTTATTATTTAAAATAGCAGCAGCACCATTACATAATTGGGCTCCTGATGTTTATGATAATAGTCCTACTATTGTAACTATTTGGTTGACTATTATGCCTAAAATAGCTATAATTTTCTTACTATTAGAAATAATAAATGGATTAAATTTATCAACTTCTTTATTAGCATTAGATAATTTTAATTTCTTACCGGAATTTGTATTAAATTTTTCTAATTATAAAATAGTAGAAATTAAACATTTATTATTAATAAGTGCTTTATTATCATTAATTATAGGAACAGTAGTTGGATTATCACAAATTAGAATAAAAAGATTATTAGCTTATAGTACTATTTCTCATGTTGGATTTATTTTAATTGCTTTAGCTATAAATTCAGCAAGTTCAATAGAAGCTTTATATTTCTATATAATTCAATATAGCTTAACAAATTTAAATGTATTCTTAATTTTATTAGCATTTGGATATGTTATTAATAAAAATAATTTAATTAATAATAACTTAATTAATTCAGATATTAATTTTATTTCTCAATTAAAAGGACAATTTTTCCATAATCCTATTTTAAGTTTAAGTTTAAGTATTTGTTTATTCTCAATGGCTGGTGTACCACCTTTAATTGGGTTTTTCTCTAAATACTATGTGTTATATTCTGCTATTGATAGTCAATATTATGTTATGAGTATTGTAGCTATATTAACTAGTGTAATAAGTGCATCATATTATATAAAAATAATAAAAGTATTACATTCAGAAGATACAAATATAAAAACAAATTCTACAAGTAATGAAATAGTATTAAATAATTTCCATAGTTTCTTAATATCTAGTTTAACATTAGGAATATTGTTATTCTTAATTAAACCTACAATAATTTTAAATAGTGTCCAGTTACTATCAATATTATTATTTGATAAATATAATATAGCATGAATAATATAATGACATTATTTATTATAGTTCCAGTTTTATCTGTTGTTTTATTAGCTTTAAATTTATTATTAGCTCCTAAAAATGCTTATGAAGCTAAAACATCTGCTTATGAATGTGGATTCTTAGCTATTGAAGGACAAACTAGATCTACTTTCCAAATTCATTTCTACATTGTGGCTATGTTATTCTTAGTATTTGATTTAGAAATCTTATTATTATTCCCTTTAGCTGTAACTTTATATCAAGTAAGTACTTATGGATTTGTAATAGGATTAATATTCTTCTTTGTATTAACTATAGGATTCGTATTAGAAATAGGATCTGGTGCTATCTCTTTAACTGATTCTCATGAATAAATTTTTAAATAAATTTCTATTCTAGTTATCTCCCCCTCCTTTTTATAAAAAAAATAATATTTATAAAAAAAAAATAAGTACCCTGACTATTAAAATTATTTATTCTAAAATTCTATTATTATAAACCTAAATTAAAAGAAGTTTATATAATAATTTTTTATTTTTAATTGAAGGAGAGGTGATCCGATTGGTAATGGTGGTTCTCTGTAAAAGAATTGGTCTTTGACCACATTAGGTTCGATTCCTAAACTCTTCATTTATCATTTATTAATATTAGCATTCTTTCTTAGATGAGTATTCTGAATAATATGCTAAAATTAAGACTGTAGCATAATAGGTTAATGCAGTTCGCTCATAATGGATATTATAAGGGTTCAATTCCCTTCGGTCTTATTATATTAACACACAAGACTTAAATTTAAATTGTTAGTTTAAATACGTAGAAGATAAATAGAGTGGCAAAATTCAATTCTAACAGATGAAACTATTAAAGAATAACTAGAATTGATTAGTAAACTTTAACAATATAGAGATAGATTAAGTTAACTTTATTATATTGAACCTACAATAATTTTAAATAAAAAAAAAAATAAAAAGGATGTAGTAATATCTTACTAAATGGTATGTTATTAGGTGTAAAATTTATTCTAATTTTTCTAATATAATATTTAGCCAATCAAAAATAATTTATAGCTCATTTAGATGCTATTTTAGAAGGTCTAAGAAAACAGAGTATAAATATAGTTGAATTAATTATTCTTAAAGATTTGGTACTTACATAAATTTATCCTCATTGGTATGTGAGAGTCAATGAAATAACTAAAACTTGTACCATGTTACATTTATAATTATTAACACCAATAAATTTAGCCTATTGAATTATGTGTGATGGTCATTTTAATAAAAGAGATGAATAATTATAATTAATCCTTTTCCTGATGAAGTAATACTATAGCAATCTATTTTACAAATTAAATTAGATTTTATAAAATAGTAGGATGCATTTTAATAGTAATTAAATTCATCTCTCATAGAAATATAAACATTTTCATTTACAAATTGCATATATAATAACATATAATTAGTAGCAAAAATAAGTGGTTAATTAATAAATTATTTAATCCCTTTTCTTATGGACACTTGGTCGAGTCTGGTTTATGGCGCTCGTCTTGAAAACGAGTACTCCAAAAGAGTCGTTGGTTCAAATCCAACAGTGCCCGTATTTTGAATAATAGAAAATTAAATTAATTATTCGTATTCAATTTTAAAAGAGATATAAAATATTGTTAAAACATATATAATAAGACAATTATATACTAATTGTTCAAATTTTAGTAAGAATTTAATTTTGGTTCCGATTGAACGTTATTCAGTAGTTTTAAGACATGCAAATCGTTGTTTCTTAGAAAAAATTTCGGTTTATACTAAGAAATAAGGTGTAGAGGTGAGTATAGTAAATAAGATCCCCTAGAAGTCTTCATAAATAGGAGATAATTAATCAGAAAAGAAAATAAATTACTAAAAATTTATGATTATTTTCGTATTATGTTAATATAACATTAAATTAATTTAATGCATAGTATTAATATAGTTATTACTAATATTGTTATTTTTATAATTATTATTACTGACTAATTAAGCATATTAATATTTTTAAATAATAGGTTAGAAATAAATGATTAAGGGAAAATTAGCTATTTTTCTTTAAAAGGAAATTTTCTGCTTTAGGATTCTATTTACTTTGATTAGATAGTTGGTAGTGGTAACGGCCTACCAAGTCCACGATCAAAAGCCAAGTTTGATAGAACATATGGCCACATTGGGAGTGAAAATACCCCAAGTAATATAAAATTACCTGCAGTCAAGAATATTAGTCAATGCTCGCAAGAGTGAACTAGCTAACTGAAATCTTAAATATTAGTTTTAAGATAAGGTAAGAGAAAATAATGATATTATCTTACTATCAGTGTCGTCTAAATTTGGTGCCAGAAGACTCGGTAAGACCTTAGACGCAAACGTTAATCGTCATAATCAGGCGTAAAGGGTGTGTAGGCGGCTTTAAATAATATAATTATAATTATATATTATAAAATAATAAATACTTATAGCTAAATAAATTATATTATAATAAAAACTAGAATCTAAAAGAGGGTAAGCTAAACAACATAATTAATTGGGACTGACAACTTATAATAATGTGGAGTACTAAAGGTTAAAGCTATTTATCTACTTAAGATTGACGCTCAGAAACGAAGGGGAGAATAAGAAACTTAGATTAGAGACCTAATTATCTCTCTCAGTCAACGATGAATGGTAGTTATTAAAAATTCAAATATAGTAATTATAATTATTATATAGATATTAGTGACGAGGTTAACACGATGACCATTCCGCCTTGTTAGTAAGACTGCAAAGTTGAAAACAAAAAAATTAGTCGGTCTTGAAGCAAACGAAGTGAAGCATGTTATTTAATACGATAATCCGCGTAAAATCTTACCAGTTCTTGTATATTCTTATTAATGTTTATTTATTGAATAAGTTACATACTTTATGATTAAGTAAATTATTGTAAGATTACAGGTGTTGCATGGCTGTCGTCAGTCCGTGTCGTTAGAAGTTTGGTTAAATCCGTAAACGGACGAAATCCCTAGTATTAATTTATACATAATACATAATAGTGTTGATAAGATGCTAGTTGGGGCTAAGACAAGTCATTATGGCCCTCATGAACTGGGCTATAGACGTGCCACAAAAACTTTTACAAAGTGATGCAATTCTGTCCATATATAGAATTATATGAATAAGGAGGAGCTAATCATTAAAGAAAGTTAACTATTAAATTAGTTGAATTGTCATCTGAAACTCGGTGACATGAAAAAGGAATTTCGAGTAATCGTTGATCATTACGCAACGGTGAATTAAGCATTCAGGATGAACTAACCGTCTGTCGCTGGGAAGGAGCTTGATTTTAAGGAAAGTGTGTATTGTTCGTATATTCTTATTACAATTCTGTATAAGTTTAAGATTAGATTATCCTTAATTGGACAAATATTACATGCTTATTAATTATTAGATTATAAATCTGATCTAATCTAAAATAAACGTGATTGTTAAGAAAAATACTGACCCAACGAATTAAATTGAGTAACATCTCAAAAGTCATAGCAAGGTAGCCGTACTGGAAGGTGCTGCTGAAAAATAATACGTAGAGTATATAACCCCCCTCCAATTGATTATTACTTTGAACTAATTAATATGTATAATTCAATAGTTGGAATAAATTAGGGTTTAACATTAGTAATTTAAGGATGTTAGCTGAGTGGTTTAGCAGTAAATTTACACTTTACAGACAGAGTTTCGATTACTCTACTTCCTATATATAAACAAAAATGTTTATTAAGAATTTTATTTTTCTACATATAATTGGTTATCAATTAATTTTCTTTATATTCAATTGTGTGTAAGAGGGGGTATTTAAGAATATTTTAGACGTATGGAAAAAATGAAGTTAACCTTTTATCCCAGCAATATTGTTGAAAAAGAGAAATGAGCATTTTTCCTACTTGAAATATCTATCTTTAATAATTTTAAAATAAATTATTTCTATTACCCGATAACGAGATTTTGTCATAATTTAATTACTATGTAAATAACTTAATTTTATTAATTTCTGTAAATAAAGAGATTATCAGATTTGAACTGATACTTTCATGGTACGCAAGCCATGGATTTCTACCTTTAAAATAAATCTCTGTACAGAAGGGGATTTTAATTAGATATTTTTATAGCTTTCTTGAAATTAAAAGGTTTATTTATTTTAGGCCTATTTTCAGTTTCCATTACACTTAAATCAATTGGATCTACCGAATATTCATTATTTCTAATTCTTTGAACAGAGACACTTTCTCCAATATGATTTCTTAAGAGATCAACTAAAGAAGTTGGATAATTATTACTTGATGAAATTATATTACTTTCGATTGGCAATTGGGAAGTTGAAGCTTTGGGAGTATAATCTGAAATAGGAGAATCATTACAATTTTTAGGAGTTTGCAATTCGATTAAATCATTTAATATTTCCCTATTTTTTAAATCAGTATTTATTGTTAAATTTGTAGAATCATTATCTTTAAAGTATTTAATTATTTCTGGATAATAATAATATATTGCTACACCTGAGGCTATAGTTATAATTGTAATTCCAAACCACCATAAATATGAATTATTTTCCCTAACTTTATCTTCTGTAATAGAAATTTCTTCGCAGGTATTAATATCTTCAATAATTTTTTCATTTAATAAATAATCAATCTTATTCTTAAGATATTTTAATGAATTAACATACATTTTTTGAAATAACTCGATTATATTACCATAAAGATTAAAGAAATTTGAGATTTCATAGGATAAAGGGATATACCCATAGTAAAGTATTAGTAATATCCCTTCAAATATAAACAATATATTAAATACATATTTAAATATTTTATATAAAGGATGTGAAGTAATAAATTTTATTATACCGATTATTCATACTATATAATTAAATTTTTTTTTAGATGATTTTAAATGTTTAAGAATATTATAGTTTTTATATATATTAAAGATTTTCTATTTTATTTTTTTCTTTTATTTTTAGCAGGAATTATATAACCTTAATAGCAGGAATTCTAAAACTAACAGTTTTATTACCTTCTTTTAATAAACAAAAATTTAATTACAAAATTGTAAAAGAAGATAAAATTATATTAAATTTTATCATGATGAGATTTCATATATTTCATCCTAATATTTATTAAAATAAATATTTGAATTTTAAATGGTTCTAAAAGATTGGAATAATTTTAAAAAGGTAGCCATTCCTATTATTTAATAATTAATACAAAATCGAGAATGAAAAATATTAAATTCTATTCACAAAGTTATACAGATTTAACTTTATTATTTATAGATATTAAAAAATGCTATTCAGATTTAAGTTTTGATTCAAGCATTAAATGGATTAAAATAAAAATTTTCTTTTTAAATAAAGATGATAAATCGCATTTTAACAAATATTTTTATTATAAAACTAGAAATACTTTAACAGAAGATAATATTAAAGATAGATATTTCAAGTAGGAAAAATGCTCATTTCTCTTTTTCAACAATATTGCTGGGATAAAAGGTTAACTTCATTTTTTCCATACGTCTAAAATATTCTTAAATACCCCCTCTTACACACAATTGAATATAAAGAAAATTATAGATAATTGGTTATATTTAGATGAAGAAGATATTGAAGAACCTATAGATTTCTTACCCTTAAAATAAAGAATATTTTCTTAAATATTATATTTTATTTTTATGTATTTCGCGGGATATTACAAGTAAAGAGACTCGAACTCTTAAGTGCTATTAGCATAAATGCCTAAGATTTACCCGGTTACCTAAAATTACGGCATACTTGTTTGATAAGTATATAAAAATATAAATTATATAAATATAGTAGAATAACTATAAAATATTAATTAAAGAGAATTACACTTGTAAATAATTTATTGAGTTAATCTTCATTAAATCAACAAAACAAAAACAACAAAAATTGATTATAGAATTTCCCATTTTTAAAAATGGGATCACATTTTCTATGATCTCTTTTAATTAAAAAAAATTAATTAATTTAAATTTTAAGAATCTAAAAACTAGAAATACTTCTGAAACCCCTCATTTTTAACTTAAGGGTAGGATCAGAGACTTGAACTCTGAACATCGTCGCCACAAGACGTCATTTTAACCGATTAAACTAATCCTACCTCTTTTATGTTTTATGAATTATTTTTAATTTAATTATATTTTTGTTTAAGATAAAATATAAAAGTATCGATGACAATATTGTACAACATCAAATAATTATTAATATAATTAATGAGTATTTTAAAGGGGTTATTAAGGATTACTAGCAAATTTATATAAAAGGAGGCTCCATAGCCAAAAGTCTACATATTACTTAATACTATTAAAAATAAGAATTTTTATTAGGAATAAGAAAATTACGAGATGAGACGATCCTAAGGGAAACCTTTTTATACAAACTTCCTGAAGTAAAACATTTCATTAAGGAAAGGAAAGGAAATCAACCGAGACTCCGAGAGTAATGGTGAGTGAAATCGGACTAGCCAAAATCTAACTAATAATAAAAAAAAAAATTATAATTGTATCATTAAAGAAACTTAATGAATGATTTTAACTTATAGCTTGTATAATTAAAATTAAAATTAAGGTAAATATATGAATTAGTTGAATAAATAAGGAATATAACTAATAGTATCTTTTACACATTTAAATTATTATAATTAATAATGCAATATTTATTAATTGTAAGAACTAAATTCTTAATGAATATAAGTATATATGAATAATTGTATTATAATATAATTATTACATAGTAATTACGATTACAACTAAGAAGGTGAATTTATAATGAGACCTGTATTTTATATGTTAGATTTTTTTTTCAAGTACGATGGGAGTAAACTTGTCGGAATACAGGGGAACCATCCTCTAAGGCTAAGTATTTATAAATTTAGCGATAGTGAAAAGTACCGTGAGGGAAAAGTTGAAAAGAGTGTAGAATAATATAACTTGTAAAAATAGAAATACAGATACGACTTATATTAGTTCTGAATAATGTAAATAACACGCAGTGAAATAGATCATGAATTAGTAACTCTATAAGCAGTCAAAGTCACAAATTATATTTAATGTGACAATGGCGTACCTTTTGCATAATGGGTCAGCAAGTTAATAGGAGTAGCAAGGTTAAAAGCCTAAGCGAAAGCGACTATATTAATTATATTTATGGTTTTGTTTTTAATGAAATCAAATACAATATGGGTTAAGTTACTTCTATTAGACCCGAAGCCAGGTGATCTTTCCAAGAACAGATTAATAACGGATCGAACGGTTGAATGTTGCATTATTCTCCGAAGATTTTTGGAAAGCGGTGAAATGCCAATCTGACCTGGTGATAGCTGGTTTTCTACGAAACATATTTTAGTATGACATCTATACAATATTTATGGAGGTACAGCACGGTAATTCCATACAAATATTAATTAAATTTAATAGGAGTTTAATTTGCGGGGACTTAAAAATCTTACCAATGGAAATAAATCTCGGAATTACATAAATAGATGGTAGATATTCAGACTATTCATGATAAGTTGGATAGTCAAGACGGAAACAGCCGTGAACACTGATTAAGGTCCCGAATGATTATTAAGTGAAATAAAGGAAGTTACAAATTGAATGCAGCTGAAAAGTGAGCCTGGTAGTCGCTACTTATAATGAACGTGTATCAACGTATCAGCCCTTAGATTGTGGCTCCGAAGATTTAACGGGTCTAAAATAATCAACCGATATCGTGTTAATTTTAAAGATAGAAGTTTATAAATCTATCTTTAAAATCTAGGTAGTAGAACATTCAGATAATTCAAATAACAATATTCCTCTAGGAAAGGAATACAGACCTGAAATTGACAGTGTTACATTGTTTATCAAATAGGAATCTGAAGAGAGAATGCTGACATGAGTAACGTAAAAAGAAAGTTTAAACTTTCTCGCCGAATACGAAAGGGTTATTAGCTAAAGATTAAATCTACTAATGTTAATGCGGTCTCTAAGGTACAAAACCAACGTTTTGACTGATGAGTATAACTTTGAAAGTCCACATGGAGAATAAAATTTTTACACATAGAATTTCTGTATATACAATTATAAAGAAAGAAGATGAACTTTAGTAAATATTAAGACCATTTATTAGAATTCATATTGAATTGTTCTTGTATTATATTAGTGAATATTAATATAATTGTAATATTTATTAATAAATATTATAGTAAATTTTATATTAATTGGGCCAGGAAAAAGATGTTTGATAACTTCGATTCTATATTCTAATTTAGTCTTATAATTTTATTCCTTTTAGATTGCAAATTCTAAGATGTATATCAAAAAAGTATAAATAGCATTTAAATAAGATCAAACTAGTCATTTGATTATCATTAAATGTCTTAAATTTATATTTGTATAAGCAAAAATCCTATATTAGTAGAAGTTAATTTAATTTATCTAATTTGGCGAGAGCTAATTAATAATTAATTTAATGATTTAGGCTAGTTTATTTTAGTATAGTTTCTAAGCACAACCGTACCCTAAGCCGACACAGGTTCGTAGGTAGAGTATACTAAGGCGTAGAGCTAAAAGTTGTTAAGGAACTCGGCAAATTATCCTCATAAGTTCGACAAGAAGAGGAACCATGAATTTTAGTAAATTAATAACTCCTATTAATTTATTTATATGGTGGCACAAAATCGGAAGCCCCGACTGTTTACTAAAAACACAACTATCTGCAATTATGAAAATAATAGTATAGGTAGTGAGATTTGCCCAATGCCATTTTCATAAGTAATAATAATGGGTAACTGTTTCTTTACAAAAAATTGGTTAATAGCGGTCTTAACTATGAGGATCCTAAGGTAGCAAAATAAATTGGCCATTAAATGTGGTCCAGTATCAATAATTTAACGATGGCTTCACTGTCTCTACAACTTGCTCAGTGAAATTGAATTACCCGTGCAGATGCGGGTTACCTCAAAGAGGACGGGAAGACCCCATGCAGCTTTACTGTAGCTAGTTATCATATAAAAAGTTCTATAACCTCGGTTATACAGATAATAGGGAGTCGATTGGACATCTATGGAAAACCTTAGGTCTGAGGTGGAACTGGTATTCATCTTCTTATTTAGAAAAAATAAGAGGAAATAGCTGACTAGTTGGCAGTTTGACTGGGGCGGTCGTCTTTAATAGAGTAGCAAAGTACATCCAAATAGATTAAAAATTTTAGATAATATTTTCTATTTTTAATAGTTAATATTCTTACAAATAAGTTTATAAGGTTAATTATTTAATTAATTAATTAAAAATCAATTTATTATATTTCATTAATAAGGTATGCTAGAAATTAAATGGAAGTTAATGAACCATGAAAGGTTCTGTAGGGTGCAATGACGGTAAGCATGCTTAACTGAAAGACTTAATAGTCGAAAAGATACGTAAGTAGGGCATAGTGACCCTTTGCTATATTATGGAATAGACAGGGATCAATTGATAAAAGTTACGCTGGGGATAACAGCCTAATAGCCAGCGAGAGTACACATTGTCCTGGCTGTTTGGGACCTCGATGTCGACTTAATTTATCCTCCAGGGGCAAAACCTTGGAAGGGTTCGGCTGTTCGCCGATTAAAAAATTACATGAGTTGGGTTTAATACGACGTGAGTCAGTATGGTCCCTATCCTTTTGAGGGACAAATAGTAAAAAGGGGTAGACCTTCTAGTACGAAAGGACCAATAGGCTGTGTTTCTCTAGTTTACCAATTGTAATATTAAATAATATTAAGTTATTTCATAACTTACTTAAATTATATAACTTTGCATAGTTGGGTAGCCACAAACATATTAGATAATTACTGAAAGTATATCAAGTTCGAATCTATCCCCTAGATACTATCAATGGGTTTCTCTTTGTTATCTATCACGAGTGGTTATTAGAACTTCCTAATTTTAATCATTTCTTGAAATCGGTATTAAATAATATACTACAATTTTATACTATAGTTAATCCTATATTGATAGAAAAGTATTAAAATATATATATGTATATTACGTATATTTAACAATATGCTAAAATATTGTAATAATACACAAAGAGATTACAAATCCATAAATAAAGAAATAGATCATTTCTTAGATAGGATGCAAATGAATTGATTGTAAAATCGTAAGTTTAGCATTACTAATTTTTAAAATAGACTTGATGTTTTAGGTTGTCAAAATATTAAATTAAAAAAAAAAAATAACAAAAAAAATTTTAATTAGTAAATAATTACTAATTACTATTTAAATATAAAACTATTTTACATAGTTATTATATAATAATAAAATTAATTAAGAATAATTATTCTTAATTTTTTAATTAATTTAAAGGCAAAATTCCTTTATTATTCGATTTTATTAAAATACACATAATTAAAAAAAAAAAAGAATTAAAAATTTTAATAAAAGAATTGATTAAGATAAATCTTAGTATACCTAATTTTAATATAAATGTATTTATATTAGTATTATATTTATATATTTAAGGTATTAAACTCAGTTTAATCTTTGTTTTGGGGGTTAAAATATAAAAGAGTGAGCTAAAACTAAGACCGATTGAGTTTAAAAATTTTAAATACAAACAATGTTAAAAAATCTTTCAATTTTAAATACTTTATATAATGATGCTCCTCAACCTTGGCAAATCGGATTCCAAGATTCTGCTTCACCAGCCTTTACAGGTATTATCGATTTACATAATTCTATTTTCTTCTATTTAATTGTTATATGTGTAGGTGTTTTCTGGGCTTTAGGATCAATTGTTTACTTCTATAGTTATAAAAATTCTCCTATTGTACATAAATATCTTAACCACGGAACTTTAATTGAATTAATCTGGACTATAACACCAGCTTTCATTTTAACAGTAATTGCTTTCCCTAGCTTTAGATTATTATACTTATTAGATGAAGTAACTTCACCAACTATAACAATTAAAGTAGTAGGTCACCAATGGTATTGGTCATATGAATACAGTGATTATGTAACAGAAAGTGGACAATCTATCGAATTTGATTCTTATATGATCCCTGAATCAGATTTAGAATTAGGTCAATTTAGATTATTAGATGTGGATAATAAAATGGTTATCCCTGTAGATTGCCACATAAGATTAATTGTAACAGGAGCTGATGTAATCCATAGTTTTGCTGTACCATCATTAGGAATAAAAATTGATGCTACACCTGGTAGATTAAATCAATGTTCTATCTTAGCTGAAAGAACAGGTACTTTCTATGGTCAATGTTCAGAAATTTGTGGAACATGGCATGGGTTTATGCCTATAGCTGTAGAAGCAGTTTCAGTGCAAGATTATTTAGCTTGGGTAGATTCAATGTAATTATTAGAAAAAATTAATTTATTAGTTTATTTTTAATTTTAAATAAAATTAGAATAATCGTAATTTGCTCCCCTCCTATTCTAATTAAAGTAAATAACTAATTATATTTTACTATATATTATAAGTGTTAAGATTTTTTTTTAAAAGAGATTTATAATTTATTTATTTGTATTTAAGTTTAATTTTAATTATAATTAAGGGGAAATCTGATAATTGGTAATCAACTGTACTTGCACTACTTTAATGATAGTTCGAGTCTATCTTTCTCCAATATCTTAAAATATCTAAATTCTTATAAGCTTCGGTTGCTTAAGGGTTAAAGCGTTCGACTGAAGATCGAAAGACAGTGGTTCGACTCCATTCCGAGGCAATTTGTTTAGTTAAATATATATATTTAATAAGCCTGAATAGTTTAATTGGTAAAATAACTTACTTGTAATAAGTCGTTGGCGGTTCAAGTCCACCTTTAGGCAAATTGAACCATAAATAAATAAAAATATAACAGAGTGTATAACAAATAAATAGAATCTCTAACACATTAATGAGTTATAGTATAATTGGCAAAACGTCTTCCTTTGGCGAAGAATTTCCTCGTTCGAATCGGGGTAACTCAATAAAGAGTTATACTCTGATATTTATTAATTTACTTTCTAATTAATAAATTTATATATATGGTTATTTCTCTTTATTCAATTTGAGAAATGTGCTTATTATTGTAAAATTTGAGCGCCTTTGTATATCTCCCCTTAAGTTAACAGTTTTCAAGTTGGAAGTATAACTCAAAAGGTAGAGTGTTTCACTTTTAATGAAACGGTTGAGAGTTCGAATCTCTTTACTTCCTTTATAAAATACCTTAGTATTAGATACTTTTTTATATTCAGAAGTAAATTATAATTAATTAAAGAGCATAGTATAATTGGTAATATAGTGATCTCCAAAATCATTGTTAGGTGTTCGAGTCGCCTTGCTCTTGAAATGTATATACAAATTAAAAAGGGTCCTTAGCTTAAATAGGTAGAGTTTCTAATTGTCGCTTAGCAAGGTACCAGTTCGAATCTGGTAGGACTCGGAAAAATAATATAATAAATAAATTTCACCATATAAACTAAATAAAACGCTAACTAATTATACTAATTAAAAGAGTAATATTATTTAAATTATAATATACGTCAGACACTATCTTTAAATTATAAATTATAAATACTTATGTTAGCTGCAGCAAAATTCATCGGTGCAGGGTTAGCTTGCTCAGGTTTAATTGGTGCCGGATTAGGAATCGGACAAATCTTTGCTTCATTAATCTCTTCTACTGCTAGAAACCCTCAATTAAGAGGACAATTATTCGGTTACGCAATTTTAGGATTCGCCTTAGCCGAAGCTACAGGATTATTCTCATTAATGATTGCTTTCTTATTATTATACTCATAATTAAAATTAAATATTAATTAGAATTTAATATTAATTATTTTGATTAATTTAATTTATCTCCCCTCCATAAAATATAATTTTTTTAATCTTTAATGGCTTTCATTTTTTAAAAGAGTGATATAGTTATATATTAACGAGTATAGTTAAGTTGGTATAACCTCTACCTTCCAAGTAGATGTGATCAGTTCGAGTCTGATTACTCGTAAGTAAATACTCAATGTGGTAGAACTCCCATTATGACTTGAGTAATAATTTACCCTTGTTAACCAACGTGTAAAGGAGACTTATTAATAAATTTGGAGGTGTATCAAATTGAATTTTTGGAATATTTTTTTTTTTTAATTTTGATTTTTTCAAATTTATCCTTTGATTACAACCTACAAATAAGACTTTAATTAAACTTTTTGCAATATCATAATTATAAATTTTATTATTATTATCAGATTTGAACTGATATCTCCTGATTACGAATTCAGATATTTTCCTTTAAAACTAAGTAATAGTGTGTAGAGAGGGGTATTAAAGATATTCCTAAATCTAATTTCAGATCTTTATAGCTATTTATACCCTAATAACGGGTTTAAACTAAAACAAACAAACAAAATTTGCAAAAAGTAAATTTATACAAGGGATACTTAGTAGTTAAAACTAACTTTCTTAACTATTTATATAAGGTATAAATAGAAGTTTAAATCTAAATATTATAAATATCTAAGGTATAATTAGAAGTTAATCTTTAAATATAAGCACGATTCTTATCCGAATTGAACGGATATTTCTTGATCGACAAACCAAGTATTCTTCCACTTAAATTAAAGAACCTACGGAGGGGATAATAAATATAAACCAATAGGATAGTCACATAACGGAATAGAACCAAAATAAAAAGGCAATGAAAAATATAAACAAAAGATAGATTATTAAATCATATTTATTTTCGATTTTTATTTCCCAATTATACCAATTAAAAATTTTTATTGAAATAATGATTAAGAATAAAAAATAGAAGATAAGTATAAACAGGAAATCTTAAAATATAGATAACCAAATATATAAATTCAAAAAAGCCGACATTAGAAGAATATATAATGGAACCGGAATATTTTTCTTTTTTAATATTTGGTTGGATAAATATTAATTCCATTCTTCGATTCTAATTTTATCTAAAATTGGAGAATCTAAAGTTTTAATTTTTTTTTTTAAAAGGATTTTCACCAATTTTAGGAGTTTTAAAAATTAATATCTGGTAAATTAGAAGAAGATGCTTTAGGAGTTTCCATTAATGATTCCTCTAAAGATATTTGAAATGTTTTTGCAATTTCTTTTCTTTCTTCTTCTGTAAATAAAGCAACTTAACATTCGGGAGATTCCTCTTTAAACATCTGTGCTATTATACTTTTATCATCATTATCATCTTTTGTATCATTTATAAATTTATATCCTGTTACATAAGTTAATGAAACTGTAATAAATTTATATATAAATATTCCTGAAACAAAAGTTGTTGGAAAATTATTTGGAAGTTTACTTTCAAGTTTAGTTAACAACGGGTCAACTATTTCAGTTATTTCATTTCCATATAGAAAATTAAACTCATGTAAAGCAAGAGCACTAACAATCATTAAAGGAATAATCCAATAAGCATGATAAGATGTTTTTTCGGCAACCTTCTCAATAGTTTTAATATCTTTTTTATATTGAAAGAAATCTACAGGTTCTGTAATATCCTCATCTTCTTCATATAAACCTAATTTATATAATATAGTTTTAATATAATTAATTATATAATTAATTAAATCATTAATTTCAGAAAATATATCAAAATTATAATATAAGAATGAAATGTTAAATAACGATAAAATAGCTATAATTGCAGAAGATAATTTTATAAAATAAATTAAATTATTAAATAAATATTTTAATGGTTTATAAATTAAAGAAATAATTTTATATCTCATTAAATATTTATATAGTTTAGTATAAGTGTTTTGTGTACCTAATTTGGAAAAGATTAATCCAATAAATTTTAGAATATATTTTAATAATTTTATCATTATAATTAATAAATTTAAACGCAAGGAATAGCCTCTGACGCAAGGAATTATATTAAATTATTTTACCTCTACTTTTAGTAAATTAATTTAAAATTTATTAAAAAAAAAGTAGAGATGAAAATCTCTTAAAAGTGGAAAATTCCATGAGTTTTAGTGGTTTAATTCCATGCTTAAACAAAACAAATATGAAAAATACTATAATTACACAATTAGAACAATTAATTAAATCTTTAGAAGATAAATTAGCCAAAACTAAAAATATTAAATCTAAATTGGAAATCTTAAATCAAATTAATAAATTAAATAAAGAATATCAAAATCTACAAGATATTGAAATTAAATATTTGGAAGCTAAATATGATTCAATTATTTCAGATAAAATATTGGATATTAATAAACAAATTGAGAAAGCTTCTTCAAGAGGTAAATTTATGATTGATGATTATCAAGAGTTAACTCAGGAAGCTTTCATTAACGATTCAGATTATTTAAGTTTTATTGATAAATTCTGAAGTGATAAAATTTCAGTGTTAGAATCGGATAGAAGAGTTATGGTAAGATTTTTAATTCAATTGAGTGATATATATTTATAATTAAAGGAATAAATATACAGTTTATAAAAATTATTATCATTAAAATAAAAATTAATAATAATAAACTACTAGAAAATGATATTAATAATAAGAATATTTTATCCTCTCTATCATTTAATTGATTATAAGTTATAAGAACATTTTTATATATAAAATATATAATAATAAATAGAATAAAATGAAGTATTAAAGTATTAATGAAATAATCTTTAAATAAGAAATGAATTAAGGGAAAAGTTGTTAATATTCTTTCGAAATGCCAATAATAAATAACAACAGGAATTTTTCTGTTACTATTAAACATATTTATATAATTGAATGGTATTAAAGTTGAGAGATTTTCAACTACTTTTATATTATGGAGGGGGAGACAATATTTTAAGAATATATAATTTCTACAATAAAACTATCAACTTTAATTTTTACATATTTATTCATAAATTTTGTATATCTATTAAAGAAGAAATTTCTAAAAGCATATTTATCTATACTTTTTTTAATTTTAAAATAGAAAAAATTATCTATTTCTTTATTATCTTTAATAAAATTAATATATATTTTAATATAATGAATATTAGGATTTAATGGAATTAAATCATTATAAATAATATCAGTTATTTCATTAAAATTTATACAATCTGTTTTATAATTTTTAAAAGTTTTTTGTTGCATTTTTTTTATTTTGAATGGTATTTACCAGATTAATTTTAATTAATCTTCTTTTATATTAATTTTCTTTTGTTTGCTGTTGCTACTAATGTATAAATTTTATTTTTTATATTTATTGTTTTAAAAAGAAATATTTTCATCGTTTTTTTTTTTTAAATGACTGTGGAATGGTTACCTCTTATATTAGTTTAATCTCATTACGGAGAAATAGAGAGTTTAGGAGTCGAACCTAATGTTATCAATTGTGGGATAAAAACGATAAAACCCAAGGTATACTAATAAGATTAAAATTACTAATATAAAATTGCATCACTTCCAAAAAATTAACTCTCTTTTTATCTTCTTTTAAAATTTGTGAAGGGGCTTTAAAATGTTATAATTTCATTCATATTAGAGAAAATTACGACCATACATTACCTTAAATGCTAATCCCAGTTTTCTTCTTTAAATTCAGATTCTTCTTCTATTTTAAACTTACTTGTGTT
This sequence comes from Austroboletus festivus, assembly GCA_038088875.1. Lineage (NCBI taxonomy): Eukaryota > Fungi > Basidiomycota > Agaricomycetes > Boletales > Boletaceae > Austroboletus > Austroboletus festivus. The sequence continues at coordinate 12,256 of JBBPJU010000125.1, read as the reverse complement.
TTTTTTTAAATGGATTTTCTCCTATATTTGGATAGCATTTTGTTTTATCTGAATATTCAGGTAATTGTGAAGTTGAAGCTTTAGGAGTTTCTTCAAGATCTATTCTGTTATTATCTAAAAAATCTTTAAAATACTTTCTTTCTTCATCAGTAAACAAAGATTCCGGTAATTCTTCATCTTTTTTAAAATATTTGCTTATAGAAGATTTTGGAGTATCTAAATTATCTGAATCATCCGTATCTAAATTTATTCCAGTTAAATGTCTTAAAGATAAAGTGATAAATTTATAAATAAAGAAACCTGAAACACAAGTTTCAAAATTATTAGGTATTTTTTTTTTCAATTTGAGCAAAAATAGGCTTTAATACTTCATTTAATTTATCCTCAATTGGAAAATTAACAAAAATATAAAGCAACCATACCTGCAATTATAAAAGGCAACAATGAATATTCGGTAGCATTTATATGGTTTTCAGGAACTTTAATTTCCTTTTTTGATCTAAAAAAATCTATAGGCTCTTCAATATCTTCTTCCTCTAAATATAACCAATTATAAATTAATTTCTTAAGATAGCTATACAATTTATTTATATATTCGTATAAATCATCTGAAAAGTTTGAATTTATAACATTTATTAAAGTTAAATTAAATATAGAAAATATTGCTAATATAGCACTTGCTAACTTTAATAAAAAGATGAAATCTTTAAATAAAATTCTTAATGGTTTATATATCATATAAATAATTTTATAATTCATTAAATATTTATATATTTTATTGTACGTATGTTGTGCTCCTAATTTAGAAAAAGTTGATGCAATAAATTTGCATAAGTGTTGTAATAATTTAAGAAATAATTTCATATTTTTAAAAAATAAATTACTGTGGAATTTAACCACTTATAATATGATCACATTTACTATGATCACTTTTAATTAAAAATAATTAATTTAAATGTAAAGATTTAAAAATAGAATTGCTTCTGAATCAGATTTGAACTGAGAACATCTACTTGGAAAATAAAAATTATACAATTTTAATTAAAGTAAGTGGTGTTACTGGTATTTATAGGGGTACTCTGGTATCCCCACCTGATCTGAGTCTAAACCAGACCTTAATAGATATTTTATTAGTTTTTTTTTTTATAACAAAAAAAAAATGCAAAAAATACAAATACAAGTAAAGGGAGTCGAACCCTTAATTGCTATTAGCAAATATATTCCTGAGATATACCCCTTCTCATTATTCTTATATAATGGGAAAAATATCTGAGTTAGGAATCTTAAGAGGTAAGAATAAGGATTAACTAATAATTTAGAATAATTTACTGAAAAAAGGAATTGAACCTTTGTTTTACCATCATGAAGGGTACGTTCTACCGTTAAACTATTTCAGTTTTAAGTGTAATATACAGAGGATAAAATTAGTGGTAGTGAGTTAGAATAAATATCTATAAGACAGTTTTTGTTAGTATAAAATTTTCTGATCGATCTAAGAGGTATAAATATCAGTACATGTATCATACTAAAATTTATTTATCTCAGGTTAAATAAAGGGTTTTCTTTTTCAAAATTAAATTAAGTTAAAATATAATTCACAAACTTTAGTGTTAGATTATATTAAATCTTATGTTAATTTAATTTAATATTTTCTCTGAGAGTTCCATCAAATTGCTTTGTGTTTTGCACTAAAACTTTATTTATATTAAAATTAATAATTATTTAATAATTAATTTATACCTTGAACCTTCCTAAATTTAGCCTGTTTTTTATAAAATGTTAAGTAATTAAAAAAAAAACAATTAAGTTTAAATCCCAGTTTTAGACTTCTAACTCTCTTTTAAAATTTTATTTAATATACTTAATACATTAAATTTTAATCGATAATATTTTGTTTTTCTAATGGAGATACAATATTCGGAGGGGATAAATTAAAATTAAGATTAATGTAATTCGATAGCATCTTTAATGTAAGAACATACTAGAAGAACGAATACATAAGCTTGGATAAATGATACAGCTAATTCTAATCCTGTAATAGCTAAGAATAAAGCAAATGGTACTAAAGTTAACACAAATATTATTAATCCACCTGAGAACATTTTAAATAAGAATGTAGATAAGATTTTTAATAATGTATGACCAGCTACCATATTAGCAAATAATCTTATACCTAATGAGAAAGCTCTAGCTAAGTAACTTATTAATTCAATTAAAACCAATAAAGGAACTAAAGCTAAAGGTGTCCCTGAAGGGATAAAGAATGAGAAGAAGTGCACTTTATGAATAGATAATCCTAAAATAGTTACACCTATTAAGATTGTAAATGATAATCCTATTGAAACTATTATTGAAGTTGTAATAGTAAATGTATAAGGCACATTACCAACTAAATTAGAACATAAAATAAATAAGAATAAAGAATAGATAAATGGTAAATAAACTTCTCTACCTATTTGATCTCTAACTATAGTATTAATACTTGCAAAGATACTTTCTAATAAGATACTTTCTTTATTTGGGATTAATTTCATTTTTTTATTAAAGTTTAAATTAGTTTTATCTTTTCCACTATTTTGATGTATAAATAAAATGAAAGATATTACTAAAACTGTAAATAAAGCTGAATTTGTAATAGTAAAAGATGTATTAAATAATAAAGGAGAATTGTAACTAGCTAGACTAACTACTTCAAATTGTTCCAATGGAGAATTTATAAATAAATTATTTAAGTTATTAATGAACATTATATTTTTATATTTCTTAATTGTGTGCTTAGTTTTAATAAATACTTAATCTATATGAAAAAATGAATGATTAAGATACTTATACTTTTAGTATAAATATTAATAAACTTAACTATTAAATGAATTTTTTTAATAAAGTTAACTAATTTAGTTTAATTCATAAGAAACATTTACTGATTTACTATAATTTATATTATTTATCTTTTTTAATTCATATTTCTAATTATTTTTTAAGTTAATATTATAGCATATATTGTTGTAATTGGTTTTCATTTACTTATGGAGGGTATTTAAAATATATATGATTTATTTGTTGTATATAATTTTTTAATTAATATAAATATACTAATTAAGATTGTACAGGTAACATATTAAATGCATGGAATGGAATTGGACTAGCTAATGACCATTCTAATGTATTAGCTGATTCAGCTTCAGTATCGTATTGTGAGAATGATGTGAAGTAAGCAGGGATAGCCCAAGGGTTATTATTTACTTCTTTTCCATTAGCGAAAATATCATAAATAATATAACCAAATAATACAGTAGCAACTACAGAAATTAAAGATCCAAAACTAGAAATAGCATTCCATCCAGCAAAGGCATCAGGATAATCAGGTATTCTTCTAGGCATTCCAGCTAATCCTAAGAAATGTTGAGGGAAGAATGTTAAATTAACCCCTACAAACAATGTCCAGAAGTGTACTTTACCTAAGAATTCATTATATGTTCTTCCGATAATTTTAGGTGCCCAATAATAGAATCCAGCAAATAAAGCAAATACAGCTCCCATTGATAATACATAGTGGAAGTGAGCAACTACGTAGTAAGTATCATGTAATGCAATATCTAAACTAGCATTTGATAAAATTACTCCTGTTAAACCACCTATAGTGAATAATGCTAAGAATCCTAAAGTGAAGATTAAAGGTGTAGTAAATCTTAAGCTACCACCATATAATGTAGCTAACCAAGAAAATATTTTAATACCTGTAGGAACGGCAATAACCATTGTAGCGGCAGTGAAATAGGCTCTAGTATCTACATCTAATCCGACACTGAACATGTGGTGAGACCAAACTAAGAATCCTAAAATACCGATAGAGAACATAGCGTAAACCATACCTAAATAACCGAAGATTGGTTTCCCTGAGAAAGTTGATACAATGTGGCTAACTATCCCAAACCCAGGTATAATTAAGATATAAACCTCTGGGTGACCAAAGAACCAGAATAAGTGTTGATACAATACAGGATCACCACCTCCTGCTGGATCATAGAAACTAGTATTAAAGTTTCTATCTGTTAATAACATAGTAATTGCACCAGCTAATACTGGTAATGATAATAATAATAATATTGCAGTTACAAAAATAGCCCATACGAATAAAGGTAATTTATGTAAGCTCATACCATTAGTTCTCATATTTAATACAGTTGTTATGAAATTAATTGCACCTAATAATGAAGATACTCCAGCTAAATGTAAACTAAAGATAGCTAAATCAACACTACCACCTGAATGTGCTTGAATTGAGGATAATGGAGGATATACTGTCCATCCTGTACCTGCTCCTTGTTCTACTAAAGAACTTAATAATAATAAAATTAATGAAGGAGGTAATAACCAGAAACTAATATTGTTTAATCTAGGGAAAGCCATATCTGGAGCTCCACATTGTACAGGTAATAAATAATTACCAAATCCACCTACAAGACCAGGCATAACCATGAAGAAAATCATTATGAAAGCATGAGCACTAATAATTACATTAAATAATTGATGATCTCCTGCTAAAAATTGTACTCCAGGAGACATTAATTCCATTCTAATAAGAACTGAAAATGCAGTTCCTATCATACCTGCAAATATTGAGAAAATTAAGTAAAGTGTTCCAATTTCTTTAGCATTGGTAGAAAATAGCCAATTTAAATTCAAAATTAAAATTAATTATCTCTTATTGTTTAAAAAAACATTCTAATAAAGCCCTTATTTACTAAAAATAGCATATGTATAAATATTAAATTATATATATAAAAATATTGATTAATTATTCTTCTTTTAAAATTTTGCATATTGATGAAATTTAAAAAAAAAAACAAACAAAACAAAAAACAAATTTTATAATCTTTTTTATTTTTCAAATATCGGAATAGAGGCGATTCGAACACCCAAGAGTTGCCCCAGAACAATTAGCAATTGCCTTATCTTTCCAAATGATTACTATTCCTTTAATCATGCTAAATATGACAGTTCATCTTTTTAATTAATTTACTAACTATATATTCTGGAATCTATCAATTATTCCTTCTTTTACTTAAATTTTTATTATAATTATTACTTTGTAGTCTTTACCAGATTCGAACTGGTACTTTTATCGTGAAGGGATAAGGTGCTACCTTTATACTAAAAGACCTAAAAAGAATTGTGCGAATTATGGGGTTGAACCAAAACTTACAGTTTATGAGACTGTCGTGCAGACCTTTACACTATATCGCATAGTAAGTATATAATATTTATTTTTTGAACACTATCATTGAAACATCTATTACAAACAAAGAGACTCGAACTCTTAAGGAATTACTTCCACTCCTGCTTAAGAGGAGATTGTTTACCAAAATTTCAACATGTTTGCAAAGTTATATATTTTTTATACTTCTTTTAGTTTAAATATAAGTTTAAATTAAGAATCTATTTAGGTGTCATAATAATAATAATAAATATTTATAAGAAATAATAATTTATTATAAAAAAATTTAATTTTTTTTTTTATAAGAGGATAGAAATTTAAATTCTTTCTACTGTTAGACACTATCACTTTTAATTAAATAATCACTAATGATAAATAATATAAATATTGGTCATTTTTCTAGAACATATAGAACTTCTTCGAAAGCTAATTTTAAGATACCATACTTCTTGGATGAAATTATTATTGGAAATTTACTAGGAGATTTGTATGTAAATAAAAGAAGTAACAATGCTAATTCGAGACTTGAATTTAAACAATCTATGAAAAATAGAATATATATTGATCATCTATATTCACTATTTGAAGAATTTTGTGGTTCTAAACCAAGAATTATAACTTCTTCTCTTAAATCTCAACCAGGTAAAAAATACAAAAGTATAAGATTTCATACTTTAACTCTACCCTGTTTTAATTACTATTGGTATTTATTTTATAAATTTGATGGTATAAAATATAAAAAAGTTGTACCTAAAAATATAGGAGAATTATTAACTCCAAAAGGATTAGCGTATTGGATAATGGATGATGGAACTAAAATGAGTGGATCTAATGGACTTGTTCTATGTACTGAATCCTTCACTTTAGAAGAACATTATATTCTTATTAAAGTACTTAAAAATAATTTCGATTTGGATTGTAATATACAAGAATCTTCTAGATATAGAATCTATATAAAAAGTAAATCCAGAGATCTACTATTAAATCTAGTTAAACCTCATTTCTATTATAAACTTAATATTTAGAATTTTAAATTTAATAACCCCCTCCTCCTTTTTATTATTCTTTTTCTTATACACTTATTTACAAATAATAAAACTATAATAAATTAATATTTAGATGTTAAGAGGAATTGAACCTCTGAATAAGGTATTAACAGTACCCCGCAATAACCACTCTGCCATAACACCTTATATATAAATATACTAATTAAATAAAAATGAAATTATTATGGTAGGCGCGACTCGAACACGCTTCTTCTCCCACCCAAAGGGAGCGATTAATCCAGTTCATCTTCTACCATTTTTAATTTTCTTAACTCTTTTAAGATTTTAATAATAAATATTCTTAATATTTTATATTAAGATAAGATATAATTATTAAAGGTATTAGATTTGTTAGTCCTGTTAGAATCAGAGTTAATTACAGACCTAATTAAATCTGTTTCACCAAAAAAAATAAGTGAACTCAGTTTTGAAAAGGAGGGGAATAAGTTTTTTGTTTTGTTTGTTTTTCTTGTTCATACTCGAGATATAATATTATTAGGTTAAGTATAAATATATATATACTTAAATTATTATAATTGATTTATAGTTAATCTAGTTTAAATGTATACTTATACTTAAACAATACCTAACTATAATTATATAAATATAATTCTTTAATTAAATCCTCGTATTAAAAATTAATAAAATCCATTCACTAATAAATATACATGTAAATAAAACTAAACGTGATTCTTTTAATAGTTACTATGTTATTTAATCATTAGATTAGTATATGTAACTTATATTTTTTTCTTAGTTATTGGGATTATTAATTATTTATTAGTATTAGCTAATTTTGTGATGTAAACTCTTATTACTTGTTGTAAAGTAAAATAAGGTAGAACAGATTTAGACATAATGAAAATTAAATAAATTATAGCTAATAAAGCAAAAGATAATTGATTTACAAAAAAAAATGGCATTAATTGTGGCATTTATTAAATTATATTTTCTTCTTTATTTGGTTCTTAAATGAACTATCTCTACTTATTTTGATACCATTAATATTTAAAATAAGTATAGGATAAATAATAATTTTATTTTATTAAATATATAATATTATTTTACGTTAAATGAGATAATGAGGGTTTATTTAATTATATTAATTATATAAAATATAATTAAATAGTATAAACTAAAATTACTTACAATATATACTGTAAAATCTTTTATTAAAATTTTTATAAATATAATGACCTTAATAAAATTTTATAATAGGTCTGTTATTCACCTTAAAAAAGATAAAATAAAAATTTAAGATTAAATTATTAATAACTTAATAAATTGTAGTGAGAAATCTCTCTACACTTTTATATTTTAATAACTCTTAAAAATAAATTATTAAAGAAAATATATTATAAAAGTAGTTAATTTATTTTTTTTTAATAAAATTTATTATTTTAAGATAAAATAAATAATACTATAAGAATAGTAAAATTTAATTAAGAGTTAAGTTTACAGATGGTTCTGTAGTAAACCTGCAAAGTTTAATAAATTAAAGGTTCAATTCCTTCTTAACTCTTTAATATTTATAATTAAATTCTCTTAGTTCAATGGTTAGAACATCATTCTTCTAAAGTGTTAATTTTGGTTCGAGTCCAAAAGAGAATATATAAAAAATATAAGTCTAAAATAGATTTAAATATTGTCACAGTGTAAATATTAATTTAAATATGTTATTAATTATTTCTAATATTAGGATAATTCTTAATACTTATTTATTATTTAATTAACAATTTTAATAATTTTATATATATATTAACTTTACTTAATCATGATATTAGATCATATTGTTTGTAGTATTAATACTTATTTGCAATTATTCCTATTATTTATATATTTTAATACTAAATTAAGGGTAGATTACGATTATATGTTTATGTAAAATACTTAATGATAAATAATTATTTATTAACTATTATTAATATATTAATTAATTTAATTGATGTATTAGTAGTTTTATTACCTATGTTATTATCCGTAGCTTTTATGACAATTATAGAAAGAAAACAATTAGCTGCACACCAAAGAAGAGTTGGACCCACTGTAGTAGGTTATTATGGTATAGCTCAACCTTTTGCGGATGCTTTAAAATTAATCTTGAAAGAAACTGTTATTCCAAGTCAATCTAATAAAGTTTTATTCTATTTAGCTCCTGTGGCTACTTTAATATTTAGTCTGTTAGGATGGGCGATAGTACCATTTGGACAAGGATTAACATTATTTGATTTTTCATTAGGAATCTTTTATACATTAGCATTATCTTCCTTAGGAGTATATGGAATATTATTTGCAGGATGGTCAGCTAATTCAAAATATGCCTTTTTAGGATCATTAAGATCAACTGCTGCTATGATATCATATGAATTAATTTTAAGTTCTGCTATTTTAATTATTATTTTAATAGCAGGTTCATTTAATTATACTACTATTATTGAAGTTCAACAATCAATATGGTTTATAGTACCATTATTCCCAGTTTTTATTTTTTATTTCATTTCAATTTTAGCTGAAACAAGTAGAACACCATTTGATTTACAAGAAGCTGAATCTGAATTAGTTGCTGGTTTCTTCACTGAACATTCTTCAGTACCTTTTGTATTCTTCTTCTTAGCTGAATATTCTTCTATTGTATTATTTAGTTGTATTACATCAATTTTATTCTTAGGTGGGTATAATTTTCCAGAAATAATAGTTAATGGTTCAATACTAAATTTACAATCTATTATTTTAGGATTAAAAACATGTATAATCTGTTTCTTATTTGTTTTATTCAGAGCTACTTTACCTAGATTAAGATATGATCAATTAATTTCTTTATGTTGGATTAACTTATTACCTATAGCTGTAGCCTTTATTATATTAGTTCCAAGTATATTAGTTGCATTTGATATAGCTCCTTATTAATATTCATTTTACTTTTTCTGTTTATTATTTTAATAAAGATCTCATAATTATTTAATAATGGTAGATCTTTATAAGTTATATTTAGTATATTATATATATATTAAATTAATATTTATTATCCCTCCAATTATTAATATAAATAAGTAAATTAGGGGTATTTATATTTAATAAAATATTAATAAATTTATTAAAAGAAGTTAATTAAATATCTGTATATTGTATGAAAAAATAAAATATAATTACTTAAGTTTATTTAAAACCTTTAATAAAGCCTATAATTTAATGGTAGAATGTTATCTTGATGAGATAATCGTAGAAGTTCAAATCTTCTTGGGCTTATATTTAACAATTCTTACGTATAATTCATTCTAATAATTTAATAATAAGAAGAATTATTGTTACAGTGAATAAAATTACATTTAAATAAATTAAAACTAATATATTCTAAAAAAAAAATATTATATTTTAGTCAGTGATTTATAATAACTGCTAATTTAATTATTACTAATATTTTAGATAATTATTAAATTTAATTATATAATTTATATTATAATTATAAATTTTTATGAGATTACTTAAAAGTCACTCTTTACTTAGATTAGTTAATTCTTATGTAGTAGATTCACCACAACCTTCAAATATTTCATATTTATGGAATTTTGGTTCATTATTAGCTACTTGTTTAGTAATTCAAATTTTAACAGGATGTTTCTTAGCTATGCATTATCAACCACATGTAGATTTTGCTTTTAACAGTGTAGAACATATTATGAGAGATGTTAATAATGGATGGTTAATCAGATATACTCACGCTAATGTAGCTTCTTTCTTCTTTATATTTGTGTATGGACATATTGGAAGAAATATCTATTATGGTTCATATAAATCACCTAGAATATTAGTTTGGTCAATAGGAGTAATAATCTTAATCTTAATGATGGCTATTGCCTTCTTGGGTTACGTTTTACCTTATGGTCAAATGAGTTTATGGGGTGCTACAGTTATTACTAATTTATTAAGTGCTATACCTGTGTTTGGTCCAGATTTAGTAGAATTAATCTGGGGTGGATTCTCAGTATCTAATGCCACATTAAATAGATTCTTCTCATTACACTATATCTTACCATTCTTATTAGCAGCTTTAGCTTTAGCACATTTAATTGCTCTTCACACACACGGATCAAATAATCCTAACGGTATCTCATCAAATGGTGATAGATATGCAATTCATCCTTATTATATGTTTAAAGATCTTATAACTATCTTCTTCTTCTTCTTAGCTTTATCGGTAATTGTATTCTATTATCCAAATTTATTAGGACATAGTGATAACTATATTGAAGCTAATCCTATGAGTACACCAGCAAGTATTGTACCAGAATGGTATCTGTTACCATTCTATGCTATTTTAAGATCAATACCTAATAAATTATTAGGAGTATTAGCTATGTTTGGTTCATTATTAATTTTATTAATATTACCTATTGTAGATGTATCAAGACAAAGAGGTAGCCAATTTAGACCAGCCATGAAACTAGCTTTCTGGGCCTTTACATTTAATTTCTTCATCTTAATGTGGATTGGATCACAACATCCTAATGAACCTTTCGTATTTATTGGACAAGTATCAACATTCTTCTATTTTGCATGGTTTGTATTAATTGTGCCTTTAATAGGTTTAGTTGAAAATACTTTAATAGATATAGCTACAGAACAATAATTTTATCAAAGTTATAGATATATATATAATATAAAGATTTAAAAATATAAAATCCCTCCCTATTAAATTAGTAATTAAAAAAATTAAAAGAAATATATAATATAATATAACTTATATTATTCTTAAGCAATCTACTAAAAACATAAATATGATGTGTTTTTTATAAAATATAATAGTTTATATTTATACATATATTAATAACTAATTTTATATTAGTATGTTATATTTAATATGTTAAATATTATTATATCTATTAATTAATAATAATTTTATAAAGTATTTATAGTATATTTCCATATCTATTATATAATATTTTCTTAAATAAGATAAAGTTAAATTTTACACTATAAACAGAATTTACTTTCATAAATTATTTATTTAAATTTTATTATTATTAATACAATTTTAGTTTAATAATTTTTATTAATTTCTAAAATTTATCGTATTTTTGTATTATGATTTATATTCGTAGAATGTTATTTTCTTTAAATTTATAATTTTGGTAAAATATAATTAATTATGATCAAATCACACAATTTTCAATTTTTCCCTTATCATTTAGTAGAAATTTCTCCATGGCCTATAGTATTAAGTTTCTCTTTATTAAATTTAACTATTGGAGCTGTAATGTATATGCAAGGTTACTATTCTGGTGATCTTATATTAGAATTAGGATTTATATTAACTTTAGGTGGTATGGCTTTCTGGTTTAGAGATGTTGGTAATGAAGCTACTTTAGGAGGATACCATACAAAACAAGTTAAAAAAGGTTTAGAAATTGGATTCTTACTTTTTGTTGTTAGTGAAGTTTTTGCTTTCTTAAGTATATTCTGGGCCTTCTTCCATGCTAGTTTAGCTCCTGCTATTGAAATAGGAGGAGTATGGCCACCACAAGGAGTAACCCCCTTAAATCCATTTGGTATCCCATTATTAAATACAATACTATTAGTATCTTCAGGTGCTTTTGTAACTTATGGTCACCATGCATTAATTAACGGTAATAGGAAAGATACTTTAAGAGGATTAGAATTAACTGTATTATTTGCTGTTCTTTTCACTTTCTTACAATACTTAGAATATGCTAATTCAACATTCTCAATCTCAGATTCAGTATTTGGTAGTGCTTTCTTCTGTTCAACTGGTTTACATGGTATTCATGTAATTGTTGGAACTATCTTTATTTTAGTTCAATTAGTTAGAACTATAAATTATCATATTACTAATACTCATCATCAGGGATGTGAATCAGCTATATTATATTGGCATATGGTAGACATCGTGTGGTTATTATTATTTATTTCTGTATATTATTGGGGTGGTAATTAAGTTAATTATTTAGGAATAAAATAAGATGAAATTTACAAA